>JTDE01003634.1:5919-15968 GCA_014338405.1 Paragonimus skrjabini miyazakii
GCCGCTTATCTACAATTGATGTACTGTGGGTACTTTGCCTGAAATTCCGAGTTCAAAATTTCATGAAATATTTAAAAATCAAAGATTCGCGCCAAAAGGACCGTATAGACTTTTGAACGACCTACAAGGCGAATCCCGTGAAACAGATAATTCCCGTTTACAGTGTTGCGGAAGGTTTTCCAATTGTTTATGAAATATTAAAATGCATGTTTCGGGACAAATGTATAAATGTAACTGAGTATGATATTTTAGTACAATGAGAAAAACCGGCTATAAGTAAAGATTGTTCATAGTCGCACTTTTGTTGACAAAAATGTTTCGCTTCTTTTCCCGATAAAACCATCATGTTGGCTGTCGTAATGGATTTCGTGTTCCAAAATTGCTTCCATTTGAACTTTCATGGTGGAATACGTGTTTCTAGTTTTGCAGAAACACTCAATTTCGCGTGGCTTGGGAGATATATATGAATTTGTCAGTTTCGACCACGTTGCGGTTGCATTACACTGTGCACTAAATATCAGTGTATTCCAATGAAAGCTATGCCACCACGTTTGTGGGTTAATTATATATATGAATTATATGTTCAGTCTGGTTCCCTGTCAATATTTCGGTTAGAAAACGGCTGACGTTCCCACGCGGTTTTTTCTACCTACGGTATGGTGTAAACGTGAGTAATATGTTTCACTCTATCATTAACAACGTGCGTACTGTTTTGTTTATTGCTTACTGGCTCTGTTCGAATGTAGCTTGCAGTGTGAACGCGAGTCGATACCCATTTCTCTCACGGTTAATGACCCATTTCGATGCTAGTTATCTCTCTGACGGTAATATTGATTCTCACTTATACCATTCCAGCTACAACCCCTCAATCTTCGTACCATGGACGCTTATGATTCTAATGAATGTTGGTCGATGTTTTTATCCAGCTGCAGACTTCACTGGTGGTTATCAGTACACCTTTTCATCCTTTGCCAAAATTGAATAAGATAGATCTAATATATCTTGTACGGTCCAAATACAAGTTTTCCTTGATTTCTCCCTTGTGGTTCTTATCTATGTTTATTATAGCCCAATTCATCTAGATGGAGCAGCTACTGGTGTGAATGCATACTGCATAATGCATACTTGGGCGTTGTCCACATGTTAATTCAACTGAACGGACCATTCACTAGTGGCACGCATACTACACCCTCAGGCGTTGTTCCTAACTTAAATCAACTGGAGGGAGCAGCCATCAGTTTCAACGCAGCGCTCATGAATCAGGATAACGAATGCATGCAATAATCAACCGAAGTACAATACATCATTCTCAACGTTCCTCTGTGAGACAAGGTGAATAATAGTTTGCCATTCACGATTCTTGGATTACGTTTTTGCCAAATGATCCCCTGAAGACGTGCCTGGAACTGACGTTCGTTTGGTCGTCATATGGCCCGAAAGTGCTTCTAAGCGAACGACCATAGATCTTCGACATTCTCTGCGTGGACAACCCTGTTTTCGGGATCGACGAAGTTCACTGAGTGGTTTACTGTCAAATGATCTGTAATGAAAATCTACTCGATTCACCGCTTATCCAAACCCCGACACAATAGGAGTTCTAACAAGAGACCAATCCAAACGTCGCGTTGAAGATACTACATCAGGATTGGACGAACTGTCTCAAGGTTACGCCTTCTGTTATTCGCTTATTTCTTTGTTCCGTGTTGCACCAATTAACGTTCAGTTTGTGATTTAGTATGTTTCAATATGATCAGCCAATGAGTGACTATGATTTCTTTAATACTGTTTTACATCCATAAATTCGGCTTATTGTCTCACGAATATGAACTGCTTACTGCAACCAGTGCGAGGTCTTCTGCTCATTACTTGCGCGGGAGGTTTCAATCCTAGTACGATTTCAAGGGCCATTCGAAGTCCGTAATTCCGAGTATCACATGATCGTCGTGAGATATTTTAACCGGAGCTCTGTAAGCCCTTCATTTTTCCGTTGTTATAATAGTGTGAGGTTGAAAGTGAAAGATTTAAGTAAAGTAACCGGCTTACTCGAACACATCTTCGGATGATGCGTAACAGGTTGGCCGTATCTCGTTTGTTCCCAGGGCAGACCACTATGTGCGCCTTCCGCGTTTTTCTTTCCATGCCAAGAAGTACCCAGGCTTTTGAGAAGTGACACCCATGATGGTGCTTCCTATTCACAAGCAGCGATTCATCTATTTCAACGATGGAATAACTTCCATCTGTTTGCGAATTCCTCCAATCGTCCAGTAATGAGCTAACCCTGCTTAACACTAGGCGTGTGTGACGAAGAAAGTTAACGATTGTCTTGTAGCTTACCTTCAATGTAGTCTCAGTGGATATCAAGCAGTTTTTAATAACCTAACGCACCAAAATTGTGAATGCTTTCTCCAACGCAAGACGCGTGTTTCAATAAGGGATCTTTCCAAACATGACAGTGTTGCTTACATGATTCACATTTCCACCGATACTGGTCCACGACGGAACCATCTTTCACCACAACAGCGAGGGCACGGCACGCGCGGTTCATACGGTTTTTCAGTATGCCGTTTCTTGCCAATTCGATCAGTATCATCATGCAAATATTTCCTTCTACTTCCACTGTGTATGGGTCTCAAAGTTAGCCCAAGACTGCTCTCTACAAGACACCCACGAGACTACGGCCGTGGGCCTAGCCGATCCGCCCTCCAACGTACGACAACATCTGCGGAAACCATCGGTTTCTTTTATGACGTTGGCACTCGACTAACACTGAGTAATACAACTACGTAACCCGCGGCCGGCTTGCGTTGCCCGTTTGCGTACATCGCGATCTAAATAGAGTTCCGCAAAGTGCAAGAAAGTTAAATTACTTTCCGAGGGAACCTATAGCATCCCATTCAGATGTTGAATGCACTACAGTCACTACGACAACCTAATCATCACGCACGTCCTTAGCACCAGGACTGGTACTCCGCGTTTTAAACATAAAGTATAAATACGGTGAACAGTACACCTTTCAGAGGTAGTTTATTCACACGGCACTGACATGTTGATAACATCAGGCAACATCGATGACCCGCGGTCTGAAATCCCCAGAGTTTCTGAGATGGCACATGGGGATGACAAAGGGGGCTTATGGACGGGCAAACGATTGGAAAGCGTACTGATCACCACCAGTGAAGTCTGCAGCTGGATAAAAACATCGACCAACATTCATTAGAATCATAAGCGTCCATGGTACGAAGATTGAGGGGTTGTAGCTGGAATGGTATAAGTGAGAATCAATATTACCGTCAGAGAGATAACTAGCATCGAAATGGGTCATTAACCGTGAGAGAAATGGGTATCGACTCGCGTTCACACTGCAAGCTACATTCGAACAGAGCCAGTAAGCAATAAACAAAACAGTACGCACGTTGTTAATGATAGAGTGAAACATATTACTCACGTTTACACCATACCGTAGGTAGAAAAAACCGCGTGGGAACGTCAGCCGTTTTCTAACCGAAATATTGACAGGGAACCAGACTGAACATATAATTCATATATATAATTAACCCACAAACGTGGTGGCATAGCTTTCATTGGAATACACTGATATTTAGTGCACAGTGTAATGCAACCGCAACGTGGTCGAAACTGACAAATTCATATATATCTCCCAAGCCACGCGAAATTGAGTGTTTCTGCAAAACTAGAAACACGTATTCCACCATGAAAGTTCAAATGGAAGCAATTTTGGAACACGAAATCCATTACGACAGCCAACATGATGGTTTTATCGGGAAAAGAAGCGAAACATTTTTGTCAACAAAAGTGCGACTATGAACAATCTTTACTTATAGCCGGTTTTTCTCATTGTACTAAAATATCATACTCAGTTACATT
This sequence comes from Paragonimus skrjabini miyazakii, assembly GCA_014338405.1. Taxonomy (NCBI): domain Eukaryota; kingdom Metazoa; phylum Platyhelminthes; class Trematoda; order Plagiorchiida; family Troglotrematidae; genus Paragonimus; species Paragonimus skrjabini miyazakii. Next base: position 9,805 of record JTDE01003634.1, read on the forward strand.
TATACATTTGTCCCGAAACATGCATTTTAATATTTCATAAACAATTGGAAACATCCCTTCCTGCATCCAAATGGTCGTTCCCAACTCGTTTCTGTATTGAATCAATCTGCCTGTGAACTTAACACTTGTTTTAATAAATGCTTATTCAAATCACTATATCAAGTTTTGGTCATTCGGCGCATGGTGGTGTGACTCTGAGTAATTTTTTGGTTTTGTGAAAGATGACTCACTGGATCACCGAATGCAAGTGACTTGGAAGCGAAGCCATTGGATTGCGGCGCGATTAATGAGTGGGGCTCACATTCCACTACTCGCACAGTTTCGGTGACCTTCTGCTTATCACAGTTTTGCCTCGTTTGGAAGAATACCAGATTCATTGTTAGCTGTTCTACCTTGGAACACAATCACGATATTTGCCCCGTTGTACGATGTACATCCTAATAATCGCCGGCTCGCTTCACCCGAAATGAAAACTCTGGGTATTTTCTCTGATGCAACACCCCAGTTGCTGAAATGAAGCAGTATGCCGTGATTGTTATAACAAGTACGTAATGCCCATGGATATTTGCAACATTCGCCATCAACTGAAATATCCCATCGTAGGTAATCGTGTTCGTGTGCGCTAATGCTGTACAAAATCCGCCTCAAGTCCTGAGCCTTATAGAACCTAGTGAGGTACCGCGTGTTATGAAAGATGACAATGATGGATACACGCACATGTGTTTGGCACGAGAGTAGTAAATGCATTTTTCAGACGCCTCTCTGACGTGATCAGTGTCAATGTCCCACATGGTTAAAACCGCCACAAATTAGTTTTGTGACATTCCATATAATCAATTGTAGTTTTGACCTACGTCCGCTTCTGGTCACAGACGGAATGGTTGATGGACGACCCGTGATGCACGCGTATGTTTGTAGTGAGAAAAACGCTTTCCTTTTAGATTTATATGAAACATTCCGAAGGGGAGATGATGGGTCACATTTCAGCGGGAACATTCATGATGGACGAGATGGCGACACAAGTGTGAGTATTAGGAATCGTCTTTGGGTATGACATAACGTTCTCCTATTTCCATGTTTGTATGCCGTGAAGAAGCAAGTAAGCTAATGTACTTAACCCTAGAATCACCAATTAGGCGAATGCACTTTGAAGTGGATGTCCGTTTCATCGCATGGCGGCTGCCAACAACTTAGAAGGGTGAACAGACGCCATTGCACATTTATGTGGTTCAACCGCGCTGTCGAAATAATCAGACGAACGCACCTTCGAATTATGAATTTTTTCGTGCACAAGTGGCTTCATATAAAGCCTAAGTGGGCTAACTATGCAAGGTCGAGTATTATTAAGTTCGAAGAGTGAATAAATAATCGTTTGGAAAATGCATATTTACGACCGAAAAGGTGCGCTCATTCACGAGAAAATTTAGCCACAGATAACAACAAAATTTAGCTCCGAAACGAGTCCCTGATGCGGGAGTTTGAAAAGCCGCGCATCCACAGCTGTGACCGCCGTGAGGAGTTTAATGTCGGCTCGTACGTAAAGAACATGCGGGCCCTGCTAACAACTTTCGCCAGTCAACTGGTTTTGAAGCTTCTCAGTGGGCGTGCTACCCTGCCACATATCAAACGACTAAGTGCGTTACTTGATGTGGCTTAGTAGCCTCCATTGAGCCTTGAGAGTGCGTACTACATGGTGAACATTGGCAATAGCAATTATGAATGTAACTTACACAGGTCTATGCGGGTAGCGTGCATACACATGCTGTCCAGCTTCGAAAAATACTTCTATCCATACAGAGGGATGTTTTAAACTAAGGCCGTTTCTCAGTGCGTTGCGAGTGGCCTGCTGAATATAACTTTCATAGAAGCAGCATGGTTTGCCAAGATGTCGCTGTTGCTGATCCATTTCGACAGGATCAGAAAGAACTGCATCCGGGGTTGGCCAAGCTACAGGAAGTGAATCCACGGAAGATAAGCCAGATTTTTAAGGCTATCATAACTTTTACACACCGGTTCACTGATATGGCTCAGGCGGCCTTACCATAGACAGACTTCCCCTTCGCTATGTCCTGCAGTAAGAAACAGCCACAGTGAAAAAGAAATTTTCAAATCAGATGTAATGTGGATACTGCTGTGTCACCCTAAACATGGATGGCGGTCGGTGTGACAACTGCCAGCTGATTTTTCATTTGGAATACGTTAATAGTATTAATATTTCGCAGCGCCCCCTCTGCGCTGTGAAGTTTCAACCTCCCTCAACAGGTACGTTGTTATCTCATTAATGGTGAGACTTTGTTCACGTCAACTTCGACAACTGTGCCGCTTCCCACGCTAAAACCGAATAAACGGCTCTGTCGGACACCATTAATTGGTAACGATCTGGTAACATCTGAAGATTAACTTCGTGCTGTTAATGCACGCAAGCAACTTTGAGTGAAAATAATTGTAACTTACTCTAGGGAAGTCATTCGCCACGTGAATTACTGCCGTACTTTAACTCTTACCTAATGCTTCATTTAGACTTGGGCACGCAGGGCGACCAATACTTCCGTTGAAGCCGGATCGAGTGCAAAAGAACTACCGCGTGCCGATTGAAATGGAAGGGAAAATAATGTCTCTAAAATGAACTCAAACTAATTGTCGAGCATGAACGGCGAGGCGTTTAACCATAGGTCGTGGCGTTGTGACTGTAGAACGTATCTGTGTATAATCTCCAGGCCAACATTTTGCACTTTGCCCATGTTTAGCACCAACTGCAGTATTTCACAAGCCGAGAAATTCAAGTAAAATAGGTTTTCATTCGTTGTGGTGGCTTCAACGTGACTTGCTGGTCCAAGCATTATCGCCGTCTGAATGCATTTTCAGGGTAGAATCTGAATGTTTAAAAGTTACGCAGATAGCAAACAGAAGGTCGCTTTGCTCTTTTGCATTTAGGGGGTTATCGCTTGTTTTAATGGTCCAAGTTCAACTTCAACTTGGCCAGGAGGAAGCGGCTGTTACCAGTCCAGCGTCCGGAATATTTGCACTGGAGTTCCAGAAAACAACACCCAGAGCTGTGACTGCCCCACTTGGAGAGGTATTTACGAAATTTTCGGGCCCTATTTTTTGATGTCAAAGCCCATCTTGACCGCCGAGTTATTTGCATGAACAAGAGAAAATACGAATGAAAAAGGAAAGACAAATATCCTTGTGAACCCTAGTGGTTGACTAAATACTAGCTTTCTTCGCACTACAAGGGACCTCAACCATGATGGACGGGACAGACAGGTAGTGATACACGCGCTTTGGGGAGTATCAGATAACCTTCTAATTGCAATTTCAGCTACATCCTTTCTTGAATGGGATCAACAGAATAGCGTATTCCCGTAGTTACGCTTCCACAGGTGTGTTTTATCCGCATCCTCCCATAACAGTGTGTGCATTCTATTAACTGGGGAAACGCCTCCTAAACGACAGGTGAGTCTATCACCACGTTGTGCCATAACAAAAAGCGTAACAAAGAATCCAATCGTCTGCAACTCACACTGCCATAATCAGACCCCCGTAGGCCTGATTTCATCTCTGGCACAAACCAAGATTCAATATTCATAACCAATTTCAATCCCGCATCCATTTTGCAATCTGGACGGCACATGGTTGGGGTTTTGTTTTTTGATGCCGTGTATGGCGTTTTTGTGATTGATTTTTTTGAGTCACGTTAGTTCGAATCCTCTGTTACACCACTAGACAACCTGGCATCCAGGGCTGCTTGTAATCGTTAGACCGTGAATATCTCTGTTATCTTTCAGTTAAAAAATATTTTGTAGCCATTCGAGTCGCTGGAACTTTGTGACATGTTGCAGTTTCCAAAATCTTAGAATTCTGTCTCCTGGAGATTTCTTTATTTCAATCTTCCGAAGATGTAAGCAGGGAATTTGCGGTAGTTCAATGGCATAAGGATCGATGGAAAAATAACGTAGAGTTGCATTCTACGTTATTTCGGAGAACTGAAGGTAAAGTATAATGAAAATCGATGTCATAGACGTGGAAACATATGCCGTTATTTGAATTTGGACGTAATTACGCAGGAACGTGTGATTATAATTTTGAACTGTTGTTGAAACGCGAATAATAGGCTTTTCATGAGAATACAAACTTGAGGAACGCCTATAAAGCAACTTTAATGCACAAAAACTGGACAAGTAAGACGTGTTTTATCAGTTATATTCGCCATGCTTTACCATTCGTTGGTACCGCTGTTGTTAACTTTTCCATGAAATTAGGATGTACACCGGGTTAAGCACGAGATGATCGGCAGAAAAAATGACATTGCAGAAAACTCCCAGCTGGAAACATTATGATCCTTATAACGGCAATTGTGTAGTTCGCTGGTATTGTGCTTCAAGGCCGAAACGAGTTGAAAACGGCTATTTAGGCGCGAAATGAGATTTTTCAAATTTTTTACGAAATATTGAAATGCATATTATGGAACAAATATATAGACTTCATCGAGTATAATAATTGTGTTGCAATGAGAAAAATCAGCTACATCTAAAATTGTTCACCTTCGCGTGTTTGTTGAAAAAAATGTGTCATCATTTTTTTCAACAAAAGCATCATATTGACTTTTCTAATCGATTTTCGTTTAGAAAATGCTACCATCGGAATTTTCTTGGAATACATACTTCCCCATTGCAGAAATACTCAATTTCGCGTGGCTTTTGAGATGTAATTGAGTTTGTAATTTTTGACTACGTTGCGTTTGCATTGCATTGTACACGAAATATCACATTAATTCTTGATGAAAGCTATGCCGCCACGGTCAGTTGTCAATTATTCATCTGAATTCTATGTTCAGCAAGGTTCCCTCATAACACTTCCGGTGGCAAAGGATTTACGTTATCACCTGGTTGTTTCTACCTACGGTATGGTGCAAACACGAGTAACACGTACCACTCCGTCATTAACAACGTGTGTATTGTTTTCTTTACTGCTTACTGACTATGCTTGTATGTAGCTCGCCATGTGTACGTGAGTCAATGCTCACTTTTCTGAGAGATAATGACTAACTTTGATGCTCGCTGGTTAGTTGACGAAAACATTGATACCCACTTCTACCATTTCCGCTACAACCCTTCTATCTTCGTATCAAGGACGCTTATGATTCCGATGACTGTTGGTCTGTGTTATCGCCGGCCGCAGAATTCACTGACAACTGCCAGTATGTTATCTCATTTTTGGCCATGACTGAAGGAGGTCATTAAAACTTATCCTCAACGGTCTAAATACACGTTCATTGTGACTTCTCCCGTGTTTTTCTTGTCAACGTTGATCATAGATTAAGTGAACTGGACGGAGCAGAAACTGGTATGAACGCATATTACATACTCAGGCGTTGATCATAGCTTGGGTGAACTGGATGGAGCAGCTAGTAAGGTCAATGCATGCGGCATAGTCATGCATTCATCATAGCTTAGGTGAACTGGATGGAGCAGCTACTACTGTGAACGTAGAAACATTTCATACACTACGTAATCTGCGTCCGGCTTTCGTTGATCGGTTCCGAGACAGCCATCTTATTTGCACATCTCGTGACCTAGATCTAGTTTTCAAAAATGCAGAACAGGTAACAGGTTTTGCCTCTGGACTGCGGTTACTACGACAGCCCCATCATCACCCAGACCCTAACTACCAGGGCTGCGACTTCGTATTCTAAGCATGAAGTACAAACACACTGAAGAATTCACATTCTTCGGCTAGCGTGCTCGCCCGGCTCCCAAATGTCATTAACACCCGGCCACATTGATGACCATTGGTCTGACAGTCGTGAAGCTCTTGGCATGGTACATTGGGATCTTAAAGAGAGCATATGGACAGGTGTGTGCGGTGATGGGGCTGTCGTAGTAATTGCAGTGGACTCAACATCCGAATGTAATGTTATGGATTCCGTCGGAAGGTAATTTCTTTCAACTGTTCTGCGTTCTTCAAAACTGGATTTGGGTCAGGAGTTATGCAAAAAGCTATCGGCGAAAATGTGAACCGTGCAGGCGACAATATTCCATTCGGAAAGATTCCATATTTGGAAACACCCGTTCTACGCTAGAGGAAGTATTCCTAATTTTGCTGTACTGGGCGTTCAAGAACGGTATAGCGTTCACAGCTTTCATGGTGGTATGCCCTGGGAA
>JTDE01003634.1:17006-33347 GCA_014338405.1 Paragonimus skrjabini miyazakii
TATGAAGGAACTTACTTTCTTCAATTATATCAACAAGATAATCGTTTCACGTTTTGTTAATTCACGCTTTCTGCGGCCCGTGCGCTAGCGGTACACTCTCAGCGGACCGGTCTAATTCGACATCCGTTGTGGTTGGTATGCGAGACTTGCTTCCCATAATCACTGGGAAGTGCGAACTACGGCCGAAGTAAAGGGGACAGACAAAAATAAGCATTCGAAACGTGTAATTACTAGGCGATTGAGGGTGAAGCTGTTTGCTACAGAATAGACACTCGTTTATGTCTGCCGTTTGCATACATTTGGGGTGAATAATCAGCTGATCGGCATCACACCAATAAATGTCCATCCGTACGGGGTCACCAAAGTGTCCACACGGCAACCCCGATTTAGGCTTTTTCACCCACCTCGGGTGCACACCACCGAGCACATATGGAAGTCGTATAAAGGTAAGCCAGGTTTTGCACGTCCCACTATCTTACAGGCAAAAGCAATGATGCTGTTTAAGCAAGTCACCGCCGTGTGGTTGTTGCAGTCGTGCAGTACTTCAAGTACATGATGAAGGGCTTTATAGTGACGGTTGAAATGGGCTGCAGTAAACGGCCGAAGCTGCGGGCCTACCAACCGTCGAACTGGCAAGCTGCACTCTGCCAGTTACCACTCATGAATGGGGACGTGACCTTTGGAAAGGGAAATGAAAACTACAAAAGACCTTACCGTTGGGTTAGAAATGTTTCCGAAACACCGACAGAATATGTGTGCATGGCAGCCACATTGCACGGTAAAATGTTTAATCACATGTGCCCTCAACGCTATACACGACGAAAGCGTCACCATCTTCATGCACACAAAGCTGCAACGTTCAAGGTGATTACTAGAGAACCGCTTAACTTGCACTCGGATATTGTTTCGAAAGGGAGTCGTATCAGTCGACCTCCACAACCTCACGACAATCGCACCAATAAGTCGTTTGTATTCCATACTCTCGCAGCAGTCACTCACTGAGAATCCATATTTTCTGAATGGCGACGGCTAGGAAGTCTCTTGAATGCGTTTTTTCTTCAACCATCCGTTTGCGTTTTCCAGCCTATCATTCTTGCGATTGCCAAAGTGGGCAACATAACTTTGCGCATGGATGGCCCGCTTCAACTTGATGTACAGCCAATTACACAACAAATAATTCAGAAACTTCCTATGCGTTCGATCGATGATATACAAATCACGTTTGAACTTGGGGTAAACTGTGCAACAATGCAACTTACTCTTCCTCATTGTCTGTCGTAGCCATTCGATGGAACAGAAAACGACTGCGAAAAGAGTTTCTTTTTACAAATACGACGGAAGAATTTTGCCCATTTACATGCTTACGTACGGCATCACGTACATGAAAGTAGCACAATAGGATGTCGCAGCCGAACACCACATGGGCTGCCATCATTTGCGCAGCCATCTTATCAACAACAAATGTGCTTCACTGCAATGTGATCTCCCATTATTTCTCGAAAAATTTCGGAAAGCCTACGTAGTGAAACATGCTTTTCAATACGAACGTACCCGTATATCACGGGTCGGCCCTGTCCCATACCGTCTGTCACAAGAAACTGATATAACTTTCAACTTCCAAAGTCTGATGAAATATACAATGACATACTTGCGTCTGTTTGTCCCGTGAGTGGCATCCACATTCGCCACATGTGGGAAACGTCGGAATAGTTCAATCTGCGTTCGCTGGACGAAGCCGATATGAGTATATCTCTTGCCTTTATCCCTCATAGTGCGCACTACGCCGATCGCATTAATGACCGATAGCGCCTTATCAAGGTTCTCTAACGTTCAGTGACCAATATTACGTAACAAACTCACTTGACATTGCAGTCTTTAACTTGCGGCGGATGTTTCCAACGTCAGTGGTTGTGATAAACTTCCCGTAAACATTTCCTTATCATCCGGATTGCACATTTGAAGAAGTCTCCAGTTACCGACAGAAACAGTCCAGTTACTTCCGCCATGCGAAATATATCAGAAACTACCGAAAGTATCGGCACAGACACTCATCACTTGAGGTTCTGTCAGCCTCCTCTTCGAATATTGGCCATTGACCAACGACATTCGAAGGTGCAGGAGGCAGTAGGTAAGAATTGCTTTAAATTTTCTTGGTATACAGAGACGAAAAACTCAGGTGAGCACTGTGTTGGTTGTTTTCATCGTATCTCCAGTATGATTTATAACAGCCATAACGATTTTCAGAAGACTATTACGACGAGGTGGTTTCTAATTAATGGTCAGTTAAAACAAAGGCATATGAGTCCATGATACGGATTTCGACTGCTTCAATTTCTGCACCAGATACTAATTTATTAAAACGAATTTTTCCAGGAAAATAATTTTTCCGAACACGACAGTTCAGAAACTCACGATCTACGACTAGCATTCATGGCACCCAGGAGTGAGGAGTGTAACTGATGAGAAAAGAATTGTCGCAATGCACGGCCCCTGCATAGACAGCAGCGTGGGTGTAAATGCATGTTGTTCTAGATCCCATTCATGGTAGCACCGCTCCTGGTCTGCAGATGACGACTTTTAGACGCTTCGGCGGTTTGGCCTCTGATCGGAGGTTCCCAATTTATGCTGAATAGACGTGACAAGTACATGAAAACGCCGCAGTAACGTGAGACCGGAAGGAGGGAAAGCGTTCAAGAACATGGAAGGTGCACTGGTTAATAGATAGCGTTTGGAAAGTGCATCAATACCAACTCTCATATAACAATGTGGTGAGGTCATCAGACGAGCTCCCAGTATGGCACCGGAAAACCTATGCTTCCTATTTCATACATTACATCGGAAGACTTGGCCATATACGTTTGTGTCACAATACCTACGGCACGTGAGTAAGCTTAAATGGTCACTCTGTGCCAGATGTAATCTAAAACGCCCACTGCGCGTCAGCGCTTGTTTTGTAAAATGAAATTGCAAGGCGAGAAAGGGCCCTCAGACTGCCATATTCCTCCATGCTATCACTAGCTGCCAAGTCTTTCCCGTTATGCCAAGGAAGCTCCGGAAAGATCTCTGGCCACCCTCTGTCCAGCCGCACTTTGAAAAAGATCACCGTATCGTTATGAACTACGCTACCTGGGAGCTTGTTCCACGCATTCACCACCCGGTGGATGAAGAGGTTTGCTTGCACGTCTGAACGAATCCTGCTTTTCTTTAATCAGAGACTGAGACCTCTAGTGATGGCGTCTTGACCCATTTGTTCGAACAAATCTGTGGTCTTTACGCCGCTTATGGCTTTCAGAATTCTGATGGTTTCGATACGGTAACTTCTCGCTCCCCTTCTTTCCACGGAGCACAATCCGACATCTTTAGTCGGTCATGATAGCGTGTGCCTTCAAATCCTATCACAATTCGAGTTACAAGTTGTACTCTGTCACTGCATTGGACATCTTCACGTAGGCAGGGTGTATACGCCTGAACCCAGCACTCAAAATGAGGCCGAATTATGGCCTTCTATTACGGCGGAAGTATTTCCGGTTGCCTGTTGGACAAAACCCTCGTATGTCCAAACATCCCACCGCGGGTTCTGTATGCAGCCGCTGCGCCTTGAACTGAGAGTCTGAAGTCGTCTCCGATCGACACGTTCAGGCCTCAAGTCTTTTCCACGCACTCAGTGGTGAGTGGACCCTGGGGACCGGGTACTTCAAGAGGTTCAGAGCTTCCAGTTACCATTTGGCATTTGGCGGCATTTATTGGAAGGTCCCACCTAAGGGACAACTCCGGTACCGTCTTGAGATCCTTTGTTAAGGCAGCTGGATTTGTTGACCCTGCTATCTTAATATCATCTGCAAGTGCGAATCACGGGTTACTAAGCCTGCTCGACTTCTGCCCACTTCCAATCGTCTCGTGACTTCACCCATGAGATACGAAAGGTTGGATAAACAAGATTTCTCTTTCTGGAAACCGTGTTGACTAGTGCCGAAAAGACGGTTTTTAACAATACACGTTGAGACCTTATGCCTAATCACTCGTTTCAGCAATTTTCCAACTATACTCGTCAGTCTCACTGGTCTATAATTAATTCGTTTTTCTTACGAGCCCCCCTTATGAATGACGACCACAGTGGCTACGCGCCACTCTACTGAGATTTTCCCTGCTTCAAAGAAGTTGCAAACGGCTGTTATAGGGGACACTGCAAAACTCTCGCCAGGGGTCTGACCGTGCCGGGGTTGATGACCTTACTTCCTGCAGACCTCGAGGGCTTAAGGGGGCCTAGGACCGTCACAACTACATCCTCATTAAGAAGCTCATCGTCCATTTTGTTGTGAGGGTTGAACTCGATCAATTTTTGTAGGATCTTGTTCCCACCGTCCCTCCCGTGAACCCTCTGGGAAAAGTCACGGGGTAGATTGGCTTACTCTGTCTCATCAGTGACTGGTTTACCATCTTTTGTCGACAGAGTTTCTTCTTCTTTCACGCAGGCTTCTTTGGTTTGAACAGACGAGTAAAATGCTCTAGAGCTGCTTTGGCCATGCGCGAAAGGCCGGCTAAAAAGCGATATATTACCAGGCGCTGGCCTTTGAATGCTTCATTTCTACAGGCTTTATACCACAGCCGGTGACTAGGGTTTTTGTTTTTTGTATCCTTTCCAACTTTCATTTCTCTTGATAAGCTCTCTATATACCGGTTGTCTGTAGCGGAGAAGACGATTCCAAACTCGTCTTTGTATCTGGGACGCAAGTTGTTCCGTGAGTCCTGTAAACCCTCCTCTGATGATTTTTCACTCATCTTTAAATGAAGCGTTTTCCTCCTTAGGGCCCAAGAAATGCTCAGTGACGCTTCCAAAGGTCGTTCGATAGTCATTCGACCGAAATTGCGTATAAACTATTTTATAGAATGCCTTATACCACGCGAACTCTGGAGCTCGGACTACAATGATCAATCTTCTCAAACGGAGCTTCGGTTTCCAAGCTGACAATACCCTGCTCATATCGAGTAACTGTTAGACCTAACACGGATGGTGTATGCTCGTGTAAGAACCGGGTGGGGCCTGAACAGGTTGACTTAATGAGTCAGAGTGCAACCGGTCCGGGAATATTCTTTCGGGAATACGCGCCCAAGCTTTTTGGCTATCCCAAGGGATGTTTGAGATGTTGAGGTCCCCAGCTGCCACCAAGTTCCCTGAATAACTAACCAGACCGCTTGGGACACTAAACAGCAGTTTATCTTTGCCACTGCTATCCGGTGATCCTCAGTAGGCGCTGAAAATAAGCAGTCTCTTGTTATTCCCCTGAAAGTTCGGGGGGAGGGGGTTAAGAAGAAGAGGCCTGCCACTGCTTGTAATGATTGCTGATCAACGGCAAGGACCCTCCACCCGTGCTTCCGTCCGTGCAGTTGTGCCTGTTGACGAAAAAGTCACCTGGACGGCAGCTCCTCAAAGTTGTATCACGTTTTAACCATGTTTCCGCCCCATCTATAACATTGAATCTTTCACAATGCTCCTCAAGCCTCCCCTACCTGATGCCAACGCTGTAGGCATTTGCACACAAAAACTGGAGGTTCTTTCCGTGCAGGATTCGCCCAGATAACTTCACCGTATCAGAACTCCACTCAGGCGGAGTATCCGGGAGGGTTGTCCGTTTTTTGATTAGCTTCCATATCGAACTATAATCACTTAAGCCCCAGTGCTTCCTTGAGTTTCTCAAACCTTTTGACCACAAGAACCCAACCGCTTTCCTTTGGTTTTGTATCTCTATCCACGATTACCACTGCCATTGATCGGGCGACATCTTCAACTGCATCCTGACTGTGTCCGATTGCTCGACTGATCTTCAGTGGTTTGCACGCCGAGACAATCACTTTCCCTCGGGGTTTGTCCCGGGTTATTGTAAAGTTTATGGTTTTTCCGACATTGCTTCGCAAGTCAAAGCTTCCTGGCTTCTTGGCGTATTGTTGGCTTTTTGTTCCGTCTTATAGTTGGTGCTCACCTTCGCCGCGAATGAGGTTTCTCCAATTCCACTACTCAGACAACCAGCCTTGGGTCTACTGCTACTTATTAGTATCGTAATTGATACAGTCGTGTGTGATACCTTTTTAGACCCTGTATCCTGATCATTTTTCGGTAACTCAGTTCTTCTGTCGCATTAGATCAACGGAGTCGTTGGTACGGCCATATTCTTCTCTTGGACCCACGGTCTGGCGAAAACACCATCAGCTGTTGTCTTCGGTGGTAACGATCACTTAGTGCCGTGATCTGTAAGCGTTTTGTCGTTCGGAATAGGCTGATATCTGCCTCGTGACAGTTCATTTATTCTGTCAGCCCTGCTGTGTATAGTCCCTCTGGGAGACGTGTGAACTCGAAGAGTACTGGGCTTGCCTGGTTTTGAGTCCTGTTGGAATTACTTAACTTTCAGCCGCCAAATCTATGTATGTATTTGATGCCGGTGGCTGTAGATGCTCCTGCCATCCGGAGTATTCTAATCACTCCTCTTCCATCCAGCTCTTTTCTGGCTTTTATCTCTCTGACTACTGGCTCTTCGTTGTTGAGGATCAAAATGTTTCAGGACCTAACTAGTACTTTTTTTGACTTAGATAACAGGTAATCTGAAGGCTGCCTAAGACAGCCAAGACCCGTAGCTGGTGGATTACGAATAACACCGTCAACCGAGCGAGCTATTACTCAACGTAGTTGGTCTAATGGGAGATAGACGACAGTTGAAAAAACCATGACAGGAAGTGTCAGCTGGACATAAAATGTGAACAAAATCGCACGTGACGTGCAAATGGGGACTAACTCTGCGGTTTGTGCTGGAATTCGGTCGATAAACGCGAGCGCGACGTAAAAACCTGCGAGTTGAACAATAAAAATCGTGGCTTCTTGAGTGACTCTGTTGCACTGTGACTACGGAGTTGTGATTAGGAGTGAACTATACAGAATAAGGATCGAACGCATTAGTCGAAAAGCGCAATTGGGAACAATAGCACAGAACGCATATTCTTAAATCGCACGTATCACTTGTCCAGGAGATTGGTACAATAAGACAACTGCATAACAGAAGGAGACGAAGCATACCGGTCGTGATCATCATATCCGCTGCACCTTGAATGAACATGGGGATGTGCTGCGTGTAATCGGTAGACCATGAATATCTCTATGATGTTTGAATAAAAATGTTTCTTAAGTTGCTGAGGTCGTAATTTTGTGGCATGATTCGGTTCCCAAACTCGTTGAATTCTGTTGCAAGGAAATCATTTTGCCTTAATCTTCTGAAGACGTAAGCAGTAGATGTGTGGTAGTTCAGCGGTAAAGGGGTTAATATACAAATAACAAAAAGTTACATTGTACGTTATTTTTGAGAAGGAATACTGGTATATGGTGAAAATCGATGTCATAGACATGAAAACGCACGTTTTCATTGAAATTTCAATGTAATTAGGCAGGAAAACGTGTTTATACTTCCGACGATTGAACCTTTGTTGGACCATGATGGCTAAGCTTTTTATGAAGCTGCAAACGTAAGATTCGTTAGCAAACATATTTCAACGTGGGAGTATCTACAAAACTAGGCAAATCAGTGGTATTTTCTTAGTTATATTCGAAATGCATATATGCATGGATGTAGCCATTGTCAGCTATCACGGTCGTAAACTTTTACACGAGACCATAACGTACGTTGGAATGCGGATGAGGTGACTCGCTGAACCGACGATACCGAGAAGTACTTCCCGTTTAAAGGCTTACAAGAGTTCCGTGGGATTTTCCTAGTTTACGAGCGAAGGTAAACTGTAGTCTACGCGGAAGCACTTGTGACTGGTCCATCTACTTGTCATACCTCACAAGTTGAACCACATACTACCCTATACTGGAACAAAAACGTGGACCAGTGAAGCCACTGAGAACAAAAACACGGGGATATCTACGTGAATTACGCATCTGAAGTATGTGGAAAATGGCATATCAAAAGTCAAAACGTGGCGAACAAGCTCGTTTTCGGTGTATCATCTTCAGGCCAAATACAACACAATAAATATGAAATTAGTTGTCAAGTCAAGATTTTGTGAAAGTTAATACAGTGTGAATCTAATATCATTTTGGGATTACGGACATGGTTACTGTGGTGCCGTGTCAAGTGTTCCAGCGACGGTAGGCCATGGTAACTTCAGCGCTTGAACAAAAGACTTCTGCGCACACAGATTAGGGTTTCGCAGCCGGATTCCGATCGCCTCCGCAGCAGCCAAAATGCGACATTTCACACCTCTGGTGTGAACACGTGTGACACGGTAGATCGGCTTGAATGCGACATCCACATTGACTCTGTGACCCGTATCAACTAGGTGGGCCAAAATTGCACTGGAAATCTTTCGTTGTTGTCCGGTTGTCAGCCAAGCTGGATGATGCTCGCGTATTCTCTCCGACAAGCGCCTTGTTGTGCGACCAATGTAACCTGCTCCACAGGAACAAGCGAATGAATAGATACAAAATGAGGTGGCACTACTAGGCACTGCGTCTTTGAGTTGAAGGCGTACAGCTGGCTTAGAGGAGAACGGTAGTCTTAGTTGTGCGGCGTGGAACGTTCTCATTAGGGTTGTGTCGAGCCTTCTGGTCAGCGATACACTTGATAATTCGCCCCTGTAAGGCAAATTCATATAGATGGCTTTCCTCTCGACAGAAAACTCACGGTCTTGCGGTTCCCTTCGTTGCATGTTTCGAGTTAGGAATTTGGCGGAAACAGGTGGATAACCGACTCGCGAAATTGAACTGCAGCCTGAACCATTGCCCAGAACCAGCGGTTTTCCCGACAAACCCGCATAGGTACGTTCATAATCTTTCGTCACTGTGTTTATCTGATAAGCTTGTGGAAGCTCTGTCATTGGGTCCAAAATTTTGTTGTCCAAAGCAGCGTATTAGACAGCTTGATCAAGAAGTTCAGTTCGAAAACATGTTCGGTCAACTGGATGGCCTCACACCATCATCTCAAATAAATTTGGAACAGTTTAAGACAACCTTGGTCAATGCATGCTATCAACACCTAAGCGCAAAAACTAATGTGCGTGGAATGCTGACAAGAGATCATATTGAGGCCTTAAAGAACCTACAGAAGGATGACAACATCTTGATTACTAGACCTGATAAAGGCGCGAGGATAGTGTTGTTAGATAAACAAGCGTATCTAAACAAGATGAACGATATACTAAGGGATGATTCCATATTTCGAAGAATGGAGTCTGAGAAGGACAAGACACTTACAATTGAGAAGCACATTTCTAAACTCCTGAGAAATATGAAGCAAAATGGATGGATTGACGCTTCAGTATTCGAGCGGGTGCAACCAACAGGCTCAGTTACACCAAGACTCTATGGTTTACCTAAAATTCATAAAGACGGCGTACCCCTACGCCCGATTTTAGACATGGTAAACTCACCATATCATGCACTGGCTCAATAGCTAACCGAAATTCTGGAACCACTCCGAAACAGACTAGCTCCAAATAGCCTCAAGGATACGTTTCAGTTCATTGAATCAGTAGAAAACTTGACTATTAATAATAAGAAAATGTTATTATTGGACGTGTGCTCGCTGTTCACGAATGTGCCGCTTAGAGAGACAATTGATTTTATGCTTGACCACATCCGCTCGAACGATATGCAATTCGGAATGCCTGACGAGCAACTCAAAGACCTTTTGTTAGTGTGCACGCAGGACATACAGTTTCAGTTTGATGGGAAAATCTACCGCCAGAAGGATAGGGTCGCAATGGGATCGCCGCTAGGTCCTTTGCTGGCTGACATTTTCATGGGTGTTGATAGCATGCATTGACCAAGGTTGTCTTAAACTGTTCCAAATTTATTTGAGATGATGGTGTGAGGCCATCCAGTTGACCGAACATGTTTTCGAACTGAACTTCTAGATCAAGCTGTCTAATACGCTGCTTTGGACAACAAAATTTTGGACCCAATGACAGAGCTTCCACAAGCTTATCAGATAAACACAGTGACGAAAGATTATGAACGTACCTATGCGGGTTTGTCGGGAAAACCGCTGGTTCTGGGCAATGGTTCAGGCTGCAGTTCAATTTCGCGAGTCGGTTATCCACCTGTTTCCGCCAAATTCCTAACTCGAAACATGCAACGAAGGGAACCGCAAGACCGTGAGTTTTCTGTCGAGAGGAAAGCCATCTATATGAATTTGCCTTACAGGGGCGAATTATCAAGTGTATCGCTGACCAGAAGGCTCGACACAACCCTAATGAGAACGTTCCACGCCGCACAACTAAGACTACCGTTCTCCTCTAAGCCAGCTGTACGCCTTCAACTCAAAGACGCAGTGCCTAGTAGTGCCACCTCATTTTGTATCTATTCATTCGCTTGTTCCTGTGGAGCAGGTTACATCGGTCGCACAACAAGGCGCTTGTCGGAGAGAATACGCGAGCACCATCCAGCTTGGCTGACAACCGGACAACAACGAAAGATTTCCAGTGCAATTTTGGCCCACCTAGTTGATACGGGTCACAGAGTCAATGTGGATGTCGCATTCAAGCCGATCTACCGTGTCACACGTGTTCACACCAGAGGTGTGAAATGTCGCATTTTGGCTGCTGCGGAGGCGATCGGAATCCGGCTGCGAAACCCTAATCTGTGTGCGCAGAAGTCTTTTGTTCAAGCGCTGAAGTTACCATGGCCTACCGTCGCTGGAACACTTGACACGGCACCACAGTAACCATGTCCGTAATCCCAAAATGATATTAGATTCACACTGTATTAACTTTCACAAAATCTTGACTTGACAACTAATTTCATATTTATTGTGTTGTATTTGGCCTGAAGATGATACACCGAAAACGAGCTTGTTCGCCACGTTTTGACTTTTGATGAAATCTCCGGGTATATTTGAACAGCTGAAAATGGCATATGCCACCTTCGCCTTTCTTCGGCACAGAATTTAGCCGGTGATTTTATGCGTTCCGAGTGACTGAAGCCGTGTGCCAGATAAAGTCCCCATCACCTCGTTCATCGCATTTAATATCTGCATGAAAATTGTGTAGGCGTATGTGAAGGATGACACTTTCCTTAAGTTTATCGATAGGATAATCGCTCCATATTAAGCTGACTTGCGCTTTCTTCAGCTCGTGCACAAGCGGTACATTGTCCGTGGACCGGTCTAAGTCTACACACATTGTGGATGGTGTGCGGGGCTTGGGTTTCCTAATCACTGTAGGAGTGCGAACAATGGCTGAAGTAGGGAGAAGTGACAAAATTAAGAATTCAAAACGTGCACCTACCAGAAGACTGAGGTTTAAGCTGCTTGTCACAGAAGGGACACATAGTTAATTAATTTATACATTTAGAGTAGAAAATCGGCTGATGGGCATCCCAACAATAACTGTCCATCTGTATAGGGTCACCGCAGTGTCCACATGGCAATCCTGTTTTAGACTCGGTTGCATGCTGGTTGTAGGTGAGCCCATGGCGAAGTCGTACAAAGGTAGGCCAGCCTCAACACGTTTCACTATATTACTGGAGAAGGCAATGACTCTGTTAAAACAGGTCACCGCCGTGCGGCTGCTGCAATCATGCACTTATTCAAGTAAATTATGCAGAGGCTTATAGTGACGGCTGAAGTTGGTTGGAGCAAGAGGCAGAAGCTGCGGGTACACCAACCGTCGAACTGGCAAGTTATACTCCACCAGCCACCGCTCATGAATTGGGACGCGACTTTTGAAAACGGAAATAAAAAGTGTAAAATGCCTTACCATACAGGCAGAAATATTTCCGAACCACGGAAAGAATGTGTGTGCAAGGAAGCCACATTAAAACCGTGAAAAATTCACTCATATGTATCCCGTGCGCTATCTACGATAAAAGCTACGCCATTCTATTGCACGCGATACTGCGATGTTCAAGATGATTACTACAGGACCGCTTAACTTGCAATCAGACACTGTCTTGAAAGGGAGTCGTGGAGTCTGTCCGTTCAGACGTTTTTGGACAAGAAGACTTGCGAACGTGATCATCCTGTGAAGACCGTTATTGAGGCACCAGTCAACATCGACAACTTCACGACGATCGCATTCGCAGGCCGTTTGCACATCAAACTCTCGCATCAGGCACTCTCTGGGGATCCCTAGTTTTTGAATGACAACGGATAAGAAGTCTCTTGGGTGTGTCCTCTTCTTCTGCCGTCCGTTTGCATTCTCCAGCCTATTAGTCATGCGACTGCCGAAGTGGACAACATCACTTTAGGCATCAGTGGCCCCTTTGGGCCTGAGGTAGAGTCAGACACAACAAATAATTCAAAACTTCGTATCGGTTCGGCGGATGATATTCAAGTCACGTTGGAACGTACAGTGTACGGTGCAAGTGTGTAATTTGCTCTTCCACATTGTCTGCCGTAGCCATTCGGTGGAAGAGAACGACTGCGAAGTGAGTTAGTCTTTTAACGAACATGACGGACGAAGTTTATCCACGTCATGGTTACGAACGGCGTCGCGTACATAGAAGAAACAAACCATGACGTTGCAGCCAAACACCACATGGGCTGCCCTCATTTGCGCAGCCATCTTATCCATGACAAACGTTTTCATCGCAATATGTTCGCCCACCATTTCTCAAATAATTTCGAACAGCCCACACAGTGAAGTATACTTCTTACTACGAATGTACCCATACATCACGGGTCGGCCCTCTCCCCTGCCGTCTGTCGAGAGGAACTTATATAGCTTTGAGCTTCGAAAGTATGCGGAAATGTGCAATGACCTACTCGTGCCTGTTTGTCCCATGGGTGACATCCGTATTCACAACATGCGGGAAACTTCGAATTGGTTCAGTTTGCGTTCGCTGGGCAAAACAAATGTGCGTATATCTGGTGCCCTCATCCCAAATGAAGCGCACCACACCTATCGCACTAACCACCGAGAACACTTCCTCGAAGCCCTCTAATATTGCCATTCCGTTACTACTCGTCCACAACAAACCCACTTGACACTGCAGGCTTTAACGTGTAGTGGATGTTTCCAACGTCAGCGGTTACTATAAACTTCTCGTAAACATCTGCTACTTATTGCTTATTGTCAGAAGCTGGTATACTGTGCTGAAACATGCTTCTGCATCCGTTCAATTCTCTGACAATGAGTCCCGGATTTGTAGGATGGGACTCACATAGCGGACGACTGAGAAGTTGGATGTGCTTTAACTCGGAGGAGCCCACAACCAGACAGGCATTTTGTGCTGTGCAACATATGACGTGAGGACTGATTTGTTAAAACTAACAAGTCGGCTTGCTAGATACGTCGGACAACCCTGCATATACAGCTACGCCTATTGAATCGTTCGCTAACGATTCAAGTTCGCAACGGATTGTGCGTAATCTGCTGATCCAAAAATGCCTTTCTGAATATCCAACGGCAGAGAAGACAATCTATCTTTGAAACGGTTAATGAGAAGGCGCTCGTAAAAACTGGAGTTAATACGGTACTCGAATGTGAAAACTCCTGAGAAATTGAATAAAGAATGTGCCTGTACAATAAGTCTGACAACTAGGCACCGCTCAGTAATGGGGGACGATAAAACGTAATTGAGCTCACTCGCATAAATGGTCATCGGTTGGGTCGGAGCGAAATGATTGGTCACGCATCTAGAAATTGTAAGAATTATAAGCTACTCAAGAAAGAATATAGAAGCAGAATGTCTTATTTTGACAGTTAGAAATGTACAGGGCTCAAACTGATTAATAGTAAGGGAAACAGTCAAGGAAGTTGGTGTAAGAACAAAAATGGTTAATACTGTTTAGTCTTAGGGAACATGATGAAATATAGGACCACGCTTCAACACTAATCGGAAAAAGCACAGCAATCTGGAAATGATGCGACAGATCTTAACAAAATCGAGAACGCGTTTTGTACTTCGTACAACGATAATAAATCTGCACGACTTCCAGGAAACCATGCCACCTCACGTTGTTGAAATCCAGAACCGTTTCCAACCTACGGCTCGTCTCACGGGCACGAATAGCGCCCACATCCTCCATCTATCTTTGTAGGCACTCCTGGACCTGAAGGAAAATGTAAAATTCATGATTCTCAAACATCGCCTTGGAACATTATAATATTATCCATTTCACAAAATCAAAAGTAAATGAAAATAATAAAAAACCGAAAATAAAACGTTCCCGCATCCATGCGTTAGCATTGACACACGCAATCGACCGCAACAACTGGAGCTATGTTGCAATATTCCACAACTGAAAGACTCGCCATTATTAATTCCTTGTGCAAGAGTCCGAATGTCCACGTGCTGGAATGGGCACTAGGAATGTTAGTCACAGATCTGTTGGGTTGGAAGCCATATTCACAACCACTCAGTTGGGCACACGAATTCGCAGGGAGCGTTCATTCAGCAACACATGCAGAACAGAAGCACGACGACGTGGTGAAAAAATAGGTGTGTACAGGTCGACAAAACAAGTGTCCTGCAATTGATCATTGTTCTCTTTTGTTGTAGCTTCCTGCGCTTGGTCTAGGTACGCGGCCTCCACGAAACCTGGAAGGGAGGGCAAAAGGCACGAGTTGTTAGGCGTGCAGTTTGATTGACGTTGAAGCTGTTACAAAACCGAATTTTGAAAATGATACACGATAAGGTCATTTTCAATCAACGACTAATTAAAACAAACATATATGCGTCCATGATGCAGATTTCGGCGGTTTAAATTTCTGCACTAGGTACTAGGTTAATGAAGCGTATTTTTCGGTAAAATAGTTACTTCACTCAGGATAACTGAGGAACTCACTGTCTTTGACTATTATTCATGTGCGGATATCTGTAATTCCGTGGTGATCTGGATTCAAAACGTTCAGATCTTTTGACTGTGGGTTCCTCAAGTGTTTCGTGTATTTCAGGAATAGCTTGTACTTCAGTAATGTCGTTTGCATCTAGTACAACAAAGTTATCTAGAAAGAACTCATTAGAATTTGAAGCGGCCGGGTTTCTCTTAGCAGACTGACATCCAGAATTAAACCCAACCTAGTCAACGTGTCTTCAATGAGAGGAAAGGTCTTCCAAGTCACGAATATTAACCATACTATTTCTGTGAGAAAAAAGAACGATTCCACCAGCGGGACGTAAATCGCTGTCATTGGAAAAGTAACATTGGCTGTTTTTGCACAATCAAGACTTGTACGCAGAGAACGATATTTGCAAAGGATGGCGGGACCTTTTCCAGCTACCCAATGTGATGCATTTCTGTTCTGCATGAGGAAGTTATCGATTTACTGATCAAGATCCAAAAATGTGTTTGATGTTAGAAGAGCAATAGCAGACTTCAGTGGCGTACAAAATTTTATGAACGTCCATTGGACTGTGGAAGTTGCGGAGCAGTAAACAAGTGCCGAAACTCAAGTCCTTTACTCCATTCCGCCGATGACCTGTACGTGAACTGAGCATCATTGTCGGTGACCAGTGCAGCAGGCACACATTCGCGAGAGAATAATTTTCCCAAAGCATGTTATATGGAGTCTGCACTCGGTGATGGAATGAGGAAAGTTTCAGGTCATCTGGAGTAAATATCAATCATCACTGGGGCATAATGTTTCCCCAAGAAAAGAACCACAGTAGTCAGCACGAACACTCTGAAAGGCTTTAAATGTAACAAGCAATGGAAACCATCGTGGTTGTTTCATGTGACCTTCAGTAATATCCCCTAATACTTTCGGTTATCGGGGGATTTCAGTCCTCTGATAAATGTGGCGCTCTGTGGCCTCGACCAGTATCGCGTGGCCAAGACTTGCCCCTAGAGGGGACTATTTATTGCTCTCCCTCATCCGACGTCTCTGATGACGATACCATTATCGTAAACCTAGATAAATGCATAGGGCTACAACGCCTTACTCATCTGCTCATTATCGATTACTTTGATGCACCCAAGATAAACTGGGCTTCGATGTTACCACCAGGATTGTGAAAAGGGATCTTCGGCTTCCTTATTGATGTTCATCCAGCAAAGTGTGGATACAAGAGATCAGCACCCCCGACGTGGCATTGTTCTGGTCAGATTTGCGCTCTGCCCAACCTAGTCATCACTAATGCGAGCCACCTGGTAGACAGAGTGATCATCAAGTCGCAACTCAGGCACAGTGGCTACTCCGTCCTCAGGCTTGATCATATCTGGCACTGGTCGCAACCACCATCAAAGGCTCCACAGTGCGAAATTTCAACCAGGCTGATGTTAACGAAGTGAGAAGCTACCTAGGTCCTCTTCTTGATTATGATTCTGTGGACTAGAAATACTACGTGTTTCGAAGCGCGGTTCAGAAAGTGGGCGACGTATTCGCACCGCACAAGCCGTGCACTTTCTCTTA
>JTDE01003634.1:39779-55512 GCA_014338405.1 Paragonimus skrjabini miyazakii
GTGTATAACAATCAGAATTTTGAAATGGAAAATAGTGTGCAAAACGTTACACTGGTAGCAGAATCGTGTTCTCCGGGGCAGGTTACCCTGACCCTACTACCGGTAATCTAAGTCTGTGTAAAAATACGGATTGAACAAAAGAACTCGTTTTGTAGTCACTACCAATTGCCAGCCTTTCAATCTCTTCTTTACGAGCGATCGAAGGCAGACATCGACTATTAAGGCATTCGACAAGCATTCCTGTTATTGGGTGCGAGGCAGTCTTCTTCAATGGCTTGGGTCGTGTCTTGCTAACCGTTTGTGCAGGGTGCGCGTTAGTGGTGTATTCTCTACCTACAGGCTTCGACTCATTGGAGTATCCCAAGGTTCAATTCGAATTGAACCTTGGGACACTCCACTCAGGCTAAGATCTTGGCCCGCTGCTACTTTTGATATTCATCAACGATGTTCCACTCTCAATCACTTCGCCGTTATTTCTGTTTGCGAACGACGTCACAATTTGGCATGCCGTCAACACCACCGATGATTCCGTCATCCTACGGAAGGACCTTGACAGTCAACTGGTCTCGAGTAAACCAGCTCGACTTTAATGCTGGTAAGCGTAAAGTTATGTACGTTTGCAGTTCTCTAAAAACCACGTATTACCTCGACGGGTACCAGCTTCCGAGGGTTTTTATCGAGAAAGATGTCTTTCCTAGGTACCTGGGAACTACATTTTCGCACACTCTCTCGAGCTATGCGAACGCTGAAACAAACGAAAAGAAGCTAGCAACGCCATGACTTATCTTCAGCCAGTTCAACCCTACTTCTCAGCTTCTTTATAAAAGTTTTTTGTTCGACTGCATCTGGAAAATGGAACTGTGATCTGGCCACCACATTTCCAAGTTGCTCCTGTAGACTGTGCAACGTCAAGCTACTAAGGCAGTCCGGGGTCTGAAAACTAGACCGTTGGAGAAAAGGCTGAAATCCTTCAACATTTACTCTTTAAGATATCGTCGGCTTAGAGGTGACTTGGTACTAACATTTTTGATAGTGATGTCCCCGGATTATCATTGCCGGCTGATGCTCAACAGGGGAAATAACATGACACTGAGGGAGCCACCCCCAAAAACTAGAGGTCCAACATAGCAGATTAGAATGCAGACGGCTTTTTCTCATTGCGCATTTGCAAGACTTAAAATGCTCTACCAGACCGTGTAGCAATTTTCAGGGCTTGCATTGACCAACATCTATTGCATTAGTTCGGATGCTGCACCTTTTCAAATGTCAGCCCATTGTTGAAGACCTTGAGATTCCACGCATCAAGGTACAGGACTCTCAAAAGCTCCAGCTTCCTACTTCCACTTACAACCCATTGAACCCGTTGACATATCTGAAAATGTTTCATGCTTTGGACAGCCAAGTTTTGCAGCCGTAAATAACAGTCCGCACCGTCGTATTATATACGCGGCCTTTAAGCCTATGGAAGATGCCCCCTTCAGCTGCCAAAAGTATCCTAGTGTAGTGAACAAGTGGATATACGCTAGACCCTCGTCCACTAACAATTTAATACGCATTTCCCGAAGATCAATCGAAACGCAGTCTCAGCAGGCATCGAACTAGAGAAGGCATTGAGGTTTGGAAACAAACCATATATTTTCAGCAATGTTTGGAAATATTATGAATATTTTGCTCTTTTCTAGTCTGGGACCAACGGCAGCAATCAACAGAAGAAAGAACAGAAGCGTGAGATGAGCTACAGCCCAGTCGCCGGCACTCAAAAGCGCGCTAGGCGAAAAGTGCGTGGAAACTTCGGGTGCGTTAAACAAAGCTGGAAAAGGTTCGGGTCAAACGACCTTGAATAATAGAATAATAGATGAGTCGTTAGGAAAAGGACAAGCATTCGCTGTGTGCAATTAGTTGCACGGCTGACAAAAGTGGCACTGAGTTCGTATCAGGTCTCCTATAGCAGGCGTACACAGAATCATGCATACAGAACAGACAAGCGGGAAAACACGGATGCAGCCGGGATCCTTAGAGAAGCCATACAATCGTTGGTCACTACACTAGGCTAGCGAATGCCACGCTAGTCTCGGAAATAAGAGTTTCCATTTTTGTTTCTTTCACCTCCGCCGCAGCTGTTGCAACTTCGTAGGCACGCAAACTAATCAGCAATCTTCATAACTACATTATCCACCTTTAAGTATACGTAACCAAAGCAGTCTTGCGGGACCAGTTTACACCTTGAGGCCACAAAGCGTATCACAAAGTATTTATCGGGACGCGACATTGCGTCTAGCATTGTTTGTACTGCTTGAAAATTGTCAAAGGACATAACTTGTCAGCGTAATCAATATCAGTCGGTCTTTCACCAGTTATCTCTACACTGGTATCTTGTGAGTGTCACAGACAGACTTTCACTCTTCCGTCTGTGACGAAATTAAACGAAAGAGGTGAAAATGGACAACCTTGACGTATGCCGTTCCTGGTGCTATAGCTGTTAGACAGTTAATCGTAAACCCTAACCTGAGCTGAAGTATGGGAATAAGGCGCTGACAGCATGTTCACATACTTGTGTTGGAACCAGTCCAATAGAATAATGCCTAGTCAGTACTCACCATCGGAAACCAATCGACAATGAAAAACAAGGACTCAGCGCGTTGACCATTGTGTATTTGTATCGACTCTGGAAGGTAGTGTACAGAGAAAGCACACCAAGCTAGCGAGGCGCGAAGCGAATTGTGTTTTTAGTCCCGGGACGGATATTACAAAAAAGCTAGCTTAATTAAAACAAAATATGTAAAAACCAGAATCATCGAAAATGTACAAGTGACTCAAAAATACTATTTATTATAGTCGCTACACTCACTCAATACACCTCTGCGTCTAAGTGACTAAAAGATCGATCCACTGAATCGAATGCGCTTTTGCAGTCGAAAAAAACGGCAGTTGTTGATCGGCGATACACATGACGCTGTTCCGGAATTTAGCAATGAGTGAAAATTTGATCATTATATTACCGACCAGGAGGACAACCTGCCTGTTCTTCCCTTATATCTCTCACCGCAGTAATGACTGACGTCAAGCTAATTCTTCTATAGTTGGATTATGATTCACAATGGAAGTTTCGGAAGCGCTGCTGGTTACTGTGGAGTGTTAGATAGTTTGTCATGGATGACCTCGGTCAGTCTTATGTCATACTCTTAACTGTTGACAGTTAAGATGTTGGTAGGTGCTGATTAACAGGAAAAGGGTGTTGTTGCCTGCAACACCGCTGACACGTATTCCCCTGGTTTTTTTTAAAGGAAAAGGAGATTATGGGGTCGAAAAAATGCAACTTGCTACCTTGATGGGATAGTGAGGATTGAAGTAGGTAGCAACAAAGAAGAACAGTAATAAAACTCATTTCCGATTCTGTGCTTGGCGTCCTCATGCTGTTTATGGGGACAGTGGTTTTACTGCCAGCCTGTCAACCGGGCTTTATATCCTGAGGCCGCCAACGGTTGGTTAATACTGCATGGTGGTCAGGCGACAACTCGGTCATGAAATGCTAAGACCCTGACTGGTCTGTCGCTTAAAGTGGATGTGTCGCCTGCTCGGTGTGTCTTCGTATCACTCACATCGCTGGTTAGAAACACCGTCCCAAGTGACAGTGTGCCGCACTCAATGACCTACCTACATTTATTTTAGTTCGAGTTATTCTGCTTGGCCTTACTTTGTCATTTTTATTATTGACCACATTTTTCGAGCGCTAACTCGCCGCCTACCACATCATGACTTGCTTGCGTGTGGTGGGTTAAGCTGGAACTGGCAGCCCGGTGGTCAGCACACGTATTGGGTTCAGGATATGAAAGCACTAATTCTAAAGCCCGCTCCAGTAGGGTGCTCCCGGCTTCCTGGCTGGGGTCCGAAAGTCACTGAACACGTTTGGCTGAAAACTATCTGAGATGACGAAGAATAGAAGTCAATGGCGACCGTTTTGCAAGTCTATTTGCATCGTTGTAACTTTTTCCTCTTTATCCTTCAATTGTTTCCTCCATCACCTTAAATAATACTTTTTTTCCATATTGTGTCGCGTTTGCCACTCCTTGCATTTTTTTACACATGAAGCACATATGTATTCATTAGTGAAGTTATCGTCTTCTTCGTTATTCTACCTCATTCGAGGTGAGCGGCGACCCGAGCCACAATACCTTCTGGTCAGGCTCATGGCAGTTTCTAATGACTGAATGCTAATTACCTCCAAATTTGTAATTCGTTTTTTAGGACTCCATAGTTGTAAATTCACCAGGAAAGATAACCAAATGTCCCTTGTTGTTATCACCTAATGAATTTTCAACAAGTACTGATACATTTCGGCTACTTGCTTACCATTCCTCTACGTGTATAATTTTTTGACAGATGGCTTGGTTGCAACCGTTTTCTCTTGTAACATTTCTCAAGATTTGATGGGGATAGTCCAAAAGTAATGACCATATTGTTTTCTTCCGCAGCCCATGTCTACTTCTGTAGACTCCATAGATGCATATGTGGATTTCGAATCATGGCATGAAACTTTGTGTACACTAACCGCACATCAGTCGGAACAATTGGCGAAGTTGAGCCTCTTCCTCCAACCGAAGTCAGTTTGCCCACTTTTAAAGGACAGGCTGATGATTGTTAAACAAGTCTGATTATTTAGGATTATGTGTTGGTAGTGAGAGTTTAAAGTCCGAGCTGTGTGATGGTGATCATTGGGAGAGCAAGTGAGCTGTTAGCAAGGAAGGTCAATTGGTTGAACAAATGTCCCTCAATGTTTAAGAATTTATATTGACCATGTGAAGTGGATTATTCATTCGAATTGACTTAGCTATATTGGTGTATACTGTTATTGCGGAATTTGCACATAAAGCCATTTTTAAAAAGGACATTCCATTTGAGGAACTTAAGGAAAACCTAAATAGAAGGTGCCATTAGATAAAAAAACGCGATAATGATTTCATTAGTGAAACACCACAAACATTATTCACTGATAGGCGTATTGGCGAGGATTTTCTCTTTTTATTAAACAATCTGTGAAATCGTAAAACCAGGGGATATCCCTGGACTCTGTATACAACAAAGTGTGTGTTAAAATATAACAATGTATAACGAACCGTTTTTAGCCTAGCGTTTTAAAAGTTACTTTGTTAAAAAATGGATGACTTGAAAGAGAGGAAGGAATTTCGTCCTCTAACTGTTTTGAGGGTGAAGAATGGTGAGTGCAAGTCAGTGCGACAACACTACGCGATATTGATGCTGGATGTGTTGACATGTAGAGTTTGTAAACTGAATCAAGTGCGGCGCACACTTAGTGTGCACTGGAGAGCTTTTGCTACGGATGAGATGGATGAGCAATACTGTGATGTGATAAAAATTGATGGATCTATCGTTGAACAGCCTTATCACATCGTCTTTATCACTATTCAAAAGGGCGAGACCCGCCGAGGCCCGCCTTAATGGTGTGAGCACCATTGTAAGGTGGGGGCGACTTTGAAACTTGTAAACCGTATGTAATTAACAAGTGTGAACTGTGCTGGCTTTAAACGACACACTAATTTTCCGCGGCCATCGAATATTTTGTGTGGCTGGACGAGGATCGTTTATGAAAAGGAAATAAGCCCGCAAAACATTCTTTGTCGGCTGTGTGCCTGAGGATGAATAGGATTGGAGTACGACAAAGCAGCGCCAGAATAACCAGAGTTTAAGAGGACGTTAAACTGATGTTCACAGGAAACTAAGTGAGTCGTTTATTATTTTGTCATTTTATATTCCCTACTGATGTGTGACCTGTGCTAACTCTTAGGGAGACATATGAATCACACGCAATGTCATATCACCGTCCAATGAAAGCTGATGACTGTACATCGCGGACGCACGACGCGCAAACATACGCCTCAGCGCATACATGAACACAACTGACGGCATCCGATTCGCACTAACCTGCCACAATGCTGAGGTCAAACGATGTTCGCATATCACACTCATCACAAGTGACTTGCGCCGACCCACTCGTGGTCCAACTGACACACCTCGTATCCAATGTAAACTCGAAAAACTAGGACAGAGGCGTGTGAGTGAAGGTTTTCGCGGTCCATTCGACCAGTATTAGTTAGCCAGGTGGTAGGCTAGCAAAAAAGTATAACACATCTTGGACATAAAAACAAGGGCACTAATGGTAAGATATAGGCTGAAAAGAAAGATTGAAAATAAAAGACAATGCCTAGTTCACTATGAAAGTATATCACTGCATTCTAGATAAAACGAGAAAAGAAACAAAGTTGAAGTTGGGCCGAAGAAGCAAATCGTCGCCACCATCGGAAAGTTTGTCAACAGCTTCTAATCCGAGACTTCCGGCGCATTCACTGTAACGCCGTACACTCATGACCGCATGGTCTATGATACCTATAGTTTCTCTGCGTACCGCGCGCTAAAATTCACAGTCACACAGCTGTTGCTGATTGAACCTTGGTATATGCCTCCAGGTCGTATTCCTTCGGACGGTCTGGTCCTTCACAACGAGACTGGACCCTGACGCGATGTGACGGCTCGAGTATCTCGACGACCTATTGGACTGAAATGAATGGTGTGACGACCACACCTACAGAGTCATTCATACCAAGCAGGCCAATAAGTAGATGTCTGACAAACCACAGTCTCCTGCCCTTCCAGGTTGGGGGTTGAAAGAAGGTTGACATCTTTTCACGGGGTAAGTACAAGTTCTGGTACACTGCCTCCCACCGACTGCCTTGCGGTACAGGCTTTTGAACCAAAGGCTTTGGTTGAGAACCCTAATCGTTCTCCTGTCTGGGTCTAGGCGTCCTGGCAGTATCTCGGCTCACACGCACAACAACAATAATTCCATACTGCATCGGTCGTCCCACAGTATAAACCGAGTCGCCCTATATACTGCTTACAGCAGGGTGAATGGGCGAAAACATGCTACTACTGACCCCCATCTCACTGCTGGATCAACGTGTGCTGGAAAGTTTCTTTCCTCGTGCTTTATTTCGTTCTTTGATCTATCTGTTTAATTCTGTCGGTGACGGGAGCGCTGTCATACATAAATTCCAAACTGATCATTCAAGCAGTGATGATGGCTTATTCCAAATGTGTACATCCACCACAACTTGGTCCTGGTTTGAACTCTCCACAGTGAACTTCTGTGGATCACAAATTTGTGGGTTATTGATTGAAATGGTGTTTTGTCCCATATCTTAACGGACCGCCTGTTAAGCAGTTCGTTCAGTTAACAGAAACATCGGCGAAACACGGCATCGCCGGTTTTCGTTCTGAACTCTGTAGTGGGCCTTCAAAAACAATAACGCGCATAACACGTAACACAGACGGCTTTTGCTGCCCCACTCATGATTCCACCCACACACCACGTATCCAGTGTAAACCCGAAGGAATAGGACCAAGAGACGTGTGAGTCAGATCTTTGTGTCCAGTCGTCCAGTGGTGGTTAGCCAGTTGTTAGGTAGTGCGAAAGTGAAACCCTTATCCCTTAGAAAGTAAATGGGGATTCCAATGGAGAGATCCAGGCTGGGTAGAGAAATATTGGAAATATAAGGCAATTAATTCAGTATGGGACGCATATTGTCGCATTTTAGAAAGGATGAAAAGGATAGACATAGAATCAAAGTTGGACTGAGAAACAAACAGAACATTCATCATGCAATGCACCAACAAGGCTGAAGGAACGGAGGGATAGAGGGCCACATTGACCCAGGTTTCTAAAATGAAGAGCGGGTGATTTACCAGGTGAGATCAATCGTTAAAGGATGCAAAAGAAAAAGTGAATGCAACACAACTTACTTGCCCGTGACGTACTCCTCATCTCTTTGTTGGTGGTGCACTGTATGCATTGATGGCCTGATTATACGAGACGGCCAGTGCATTTGCGACCGCCCTCGCCTTGATGTCACATAGTCACCACGACCTATGACACGGATGGTCTTTTGTGTACCGCGCGCTTCAATTCACGGTCGTACAACTTTCATCCATTGGACCTTGAGATGCCCTTCCGGGTTGTATTCTTCCAGGCAGTATGGTTCAACAATAAGTCCTCCCACGATCCCAGGTCAGTACTACGTTCTGAATGACTTACCTGGATAACATCCTGATGTCTCCGTTTTTGAACAATAGGATTCTGCTAACCGGTTTTCACTCGCTCGTGCAGCAGCTGCTTCGAACTCCGTTCGCTAACGACGCTGGTTGAACATCAGCATAGTTTCAGTCCCGTCCATGTCTGCTTGTCGCATTACCTCAGTGTTCGAAACCATGTCTGATCGGCGTATACTCAAGTTGCCTCTTAGACATTGCAGATGGAGACGGCTCAGATAGCGCCCGTTCCGCTGCAACAGTGCACAAGTTTCAGTGTCGCAAAACATCGTAGACAACACAATTGAGCAGTAGACAAGCAGTTTTGTTCTCATCTCCAGGCTGTGGTTCTTCTAGACACATTGTTCCAGATGTCCGAATGCAACGCCAGCCTTCATCACACGAGCTGGAAACGGATGGTTCACGGACATGTATTTCGACAATTTGCTGTCAAAGTGTGCAACTGTCCACAATTTCTTTGTTGGTTCGGACTTCTTGTGTAGTCACAGCATTTCCATCCGGCGAATAGTGAATGAAAGAAAGTGATTACCTATGTTTATATTTGTACACTAAGTGTGGATGTCGGCTTCGTGAAAGCCATAACCAGTCGTTGAATTTCTTCTTCTTTGTGTCCAAATAGCGCCCTATCATCTGCGAATGTTACCAGGCGCATCGTTAAATTACGTAACCGGCCTGGGGCACCGAAACGTCGAATATTCTGCAAACGGCCATCCGTGCAGTCTAAAGAGCGACTGTTAGTATTGTATTCAAACCTAAACTAGGACACAACCCTGCTTCACGTCAATGACGGTGTCAAAATTATCGGGTTGCGCCCCCATCTTCATATCGATATGCAACATTTGAATTAACTTATCGAATTTACGTAGACATCCAAACTTACCAAGCATCTTCCACGATATCTCACGGCTGACGGAATCAAACGCCTTGGTGAAATCCACAAACAGGGCACACAGTGGCTGGTTGTGTCCACGACGATACTTGCCAGCAAATTTCCTGCGGGGTTCATCAGATTAATGGTCAGATGATTGTGGGTGTACTGGTTGCTACCCTTACCCTTAAACAAAGGTACGAACAGGACATTGTTGAACTCTCGAAGCAACAACTCTCTGGTCCCATATGGAGTGAACTGACTGGAACAAAGCTCCTTCCCAAATTGTGTCACTATGCCTCAGCAGTTCGCCTGGCAGCCCCTTTTCACCGACAGCCTTTCCGTTTCTCGGTTTTATGATAGTTTTCTGTACCTCTGCCGAATCTGGAGCTAGGGGAAATGAAGTTTTGCTATCTTGTTGTAGCAGGCTATTCACGGTCTCGCAATCAGTGGTGATGGACCGGTATAGTAGGCTACCGAAGTGTCTGTGCCAGGTTTTCATGGTGTCCCCGTTAGGTTGGGTGCACGAAAAGCCAGAGTTCAGGACAATCAGTGCTTTAGTAGACTGAACGGATGGACAAATCTGGCTTTCAGCGAATCGTAGGACTACTTGCGTTATTGGCAGTCAGCATAGTCCTGTGCATCAGCTCACCTTGCTTTTTCCACTACTCGTTCTTGATTTCACGAAGCGGTCCTGCGAGTTGACGGGGAACACTCCGAAATGTGGATGTTTTATCTTTATTGTCTGGGTCCATTGTGGAAATAGTAAGCACGACATCGTATTAATCGTATTAATGTGGAGATACCTGTATTGTTGTCATCGATTTAGTCCGGTTGATTTTGGCAGTGGATATCGACTGTCTCGATGACTGTTGTCTTGATCTCTTCCTTCCCGACCTATTTTGCCACGTTAGCATGATGGTCAGGCCTGTGCACTGCATTGTTCCGGAGTGCTATGCTGACTAGGACTACGGGCTTTCCAGGTGTAGCCCTTCTAGACAGGCCATTGGGAAGCAGATATACTCAGGTCTGTGCATCGTACTGCTAATCGCGTAGGTGTGCTCAGGCAGTGAGGCACGATACTACAGGCATGCAACAGAGTTATTTCTTTTAGTAGCGGTACTGTTGTTATCCGAATAAGAGTGAAGTGTTAAAAGCGGTATCCTCTGATAAAGAGCATTCCAATCGCCCAGCAGTTGACCGTGACCACCATTGTGTTATCCACTACGGTCAAAAAGCGTCCGGTATAATCCAAATGCCTGCTGTAACTTCGAATACGTCCACTACGCTCAGCAATGCTGAAAATCATGTAATGCTGTCTTGTTCGCAGTGCTGTTGGGCTAGGCAAGCCCTCCACATCCGAATGAGTATTTTCTGAGATCAAGACAACTGGTAAACATTGGCGCTTTCAATGTCCGCACTCTCCGATAAGTTGGTTAGCAAGATGCTCCGGCAAGTACTCTCTCAGTTTTGGAGCTTGATATGTGCTGCGTGTCGGAGGCGCGAGTCTACGATTCTAGCATCGTTATCCACTTGAGCTCACATATCGGTAATTGTCAATCCAAGCGTTTCCATCTCCGGGTCTCTGGTAGTGCCGATGCTGAATCTCGTGGTGGGATTCGCACGGAGTTCCAGAGTAAAACAATGATTACCCGATTGGATCCCAGTGAACAGTCGCTTGTGTGCTGTCAGACTCAGTACATCGGTTAAAGCCTGTCAACGCAAATTCGAAAAGCGTGGTGTATTCAGTATACCGGCGTACGCTTCAGCGAACAGTTGTTCGGATGCTACTAAAAATGCGTTCTGCAACGCCCTCGTGGACCTTCTGGGACAGACTAAACACTCTGACATCATCACACTAAAGGGCGAGTCTGATGCCAAACTTGGTCGTCTCTCTTCAGAGGAGAATGGACTGGGAGGTGTGTTTAGTGTCCAGGCACAACGCACCGACACTGGCGAAAAACTACTACAGCTGTGTACACCCCACCGTCTCTATATTTCGAACACCGCATCCCAACACAGGAGGAAGCACTGTTACATGAAGACCTCCGTGTGCTTCTCAGCCATGGACACAGTTGGATCGTATAACAATCAGTTGCAGGTGACGCCACTCTGTTAAGGACTGTCGTGCTTTTGAAGCAACCACCTGGACTCGGACCATGCTGTTGTGCGTGCCCGTTTCGTTTTATCATTTGCCCAGAGAACCTACGCTCATAAATGTAAAGTGCTTAACTGGAATTCGAGCGATGAGGATGTAAAGAACGCTTACCAGGAGGCGTTGGCGAACAAGTTGCCCAGTTCGAGCCAGATGAAAGACCGTAACGAACACTGGGAACAAATCGCCGAAGCTATGAAAGCATGCTGTGAACAGGTATGTTCCGAGGAAGCTATTCAGTTGCGACAGAACTGGGTTTCCACCACGTCCATAAACCTCAGGGACAAGTGTCGCTCGATCTCACCTGGCTCTGTATATGACGACGATCGTCGAGAACTTAAACTCAAGCTGATCAAAAGCTTGCCCAGAGACCGTGAACACCACTTGGTCGAACGGCCAACAGAAAGCCTTTTTATTCGGGAATAGTAGAAAGCTTTTTCATCCTATCTGTGGTTTTACTGGCCGTCAAGTTGGTTTAAGTGAGACCATGTGTAAAAAAGATGGTTGACTTATCACCAGTCAATCGTGTCGACTTGACAGGGGGGGGGGAATTTTGAGGAACAGTTCAGCTGGCCTCAACCGGACCAAGTGGACGACGGCACCCGAATAATCAGTTATTGCGTTCTAGACGGCCCTCCGTCGGCTGCAGAAGTGGTCCTGGAGCTCAAGTTATTGAAGTGTTATTAGGCTATTCGTCCGGACCTCCTCTCTTTCCAAGGATGGCGGGGAGAGGTTGATATCAGAACCAACGAAACTCCTCCAAACGATCTGGGAGACTGAATAGGTGCTTCTTGATTGGGGCTTATCAACAGTGATTCCTGTTTATAAAAATGGGACCCGATGTCTATGTGATAACCATCAATCTGGTGTCTGTTGCGTCGAATTCGCCTTATATTACCTCAGCTCTTTAAGCCCAGAGGAGATCACGTATGTGAAGAACAAGTAAGACCGCCGCCCGGTCCTGGATGCGTTGATCAAATTTTCACGTTGCGACGTATCTTGGAATATCGGCACTGTTATAGGCAGCCCACGGTCGTAATCTTTTTAGGCTTAAAGGCTGTTTTCGACTCAGTTGCACGTAACGTACCCTGAAACTGCCTTCGCAAGGGGATTACCAAGGAAATTAGTGGGTCTGTTGAGATTACTGTATGTTCAGTCTGCAAGCAGGGTGAGAGTTTGTGGACAACTGTCTTGGTCGTTCATCACTTCCTGTGGTGTTCGTCAAGGATTTCCGATTTCCCCCTTCCCGTTCATTCTTGTCACGGACGGCATTCTGGAAAGTGCGCTTGAGTGGTCTAGTGAGCTTGGTTTTGAGCTTATTCTTGGCGCTAAGTTGAATATGCGAATGATATTGTCTTACTTAGCCCATGCAGACTTAGACATGCAGAACGTGCTGAAGAAGACGAGTGAGTGACCGGGCTAATTTGTATGGAATGCGCTTCTCGCTTTCAAGGTGCAAAGTGCTTCTACAGAATTGGGGCACTCCTACTCCCACCTTTTTGTTGTAGACAATCCACTTGAGAATATGGGCATCCCCACATACTTGGGTAGCATTATCTCCCCAGTCTATAATATTGCTGGT
The DNA here is from genome assembly GCA_014338405.1 of Paragonimus skrjabini miyazakii. Classification (NCBI taxonomy): domain Eukaryota; kingdom Metazoa; phylum Platyhelminthes; class Trematoda; order Plagiorchiida; family Troglotrematidae; genus Paragonimus; species Paragonimus skrjabini miyazakii. The sequence goes on from JTDE01003634.1 coordinate 52,506, forward strand.
GAGATCTCAGCAAGGAAAGCAAAGGCACGAGTTGCGTTTGCCAACCTGCGTCATCTGTGGCGTCGAAAAGACGTTCGGTCGTCTCTAGAAGGAAAAGTATATATTGCTTTCGTACGTTCTGTTTTGCTCTAGGGTTCGGAAACGTGACCTGTTCGTAAGGAAGATATCATCAGGCTTGCTGTATTTGACCGGCATTGTGCCCGCCAGTTAGCCCATATTAAGTGGACTGATCGCGTGAGCAATGTGGCCGTTCGCCGGCGCGTATTCCGGAACGCTCGGGATGCGCGATCAACTGGCCGACTAACAACGCTACACAGCTTGCGATGGTTGAGTCACGTTCTTCGCATGTTAGCTGATCGTTTACCGTACGGGGCATTATATCTTGAGGTCACCAACATTTTGGTAAAACCGTGTGGTGGCCAAGCAACAAAGTGATCACGAAATATGGAGACCCTGACTATTCCACTGAGCAATGTGGGTAAGTGTTGCCTGCCTGGCTGGGGTTCTCATGATCATTCAAATCGCTGGTTAGAAACACTACCCAAAATGGTGGGGTGACACAGTCAAAAGCGTACAAGCATCCATAACATTTCTAGTTCTTCCGTTTAGTCTTTTATTACTATTATTAGTATTGCTCTATAGCCTTTTCAATAACGTTTCTCCTTCCAAGATATTCCACGTCACTGTGGAGGTGAGCGGCTGCCCGGGCCACAGTATCTCCTGGTCAGGATTATCGCTGTTAATGATGGTGATGCCAATGAATATCACTGTACAGCCATGTGGGTTTCAAATAGTATCTTGGTACCTGTTTTCGAAAATAGAAAGGACTCTTAGTAAACACTCAGTCTAAGGCACCTCCTAAGCCTTTCATATGGAAATCAGCCGTTAGTGCAAGTTGATCATATCACCGATAACTACCGGTGCTATTAGGATGAACAAATCCTAACCAGGCGAACATGCCATTTATGAAGCGGGTACTGTGGCGTGAGGCAAAGTTGTCCGTGGGGCAAACAAATATTGAATCTCAAAGGAGTCTCTGGCGTTATTAGATGTCAGACTGAACATTTCTCCTGGCAGTTAATGTAACAAGTTTGGGAGGGATGTCGGTAGAAGGCTGAAGTGTAGCTAGGTCGTCACCACTAATTCCTAGCTAATTGGTGGTGATTTTAATCGTTTGACCTATAGCGCTACATGCCTCACTGTAGTTCGTTGAGAAGTCAAATGTTTGGACCACTCTAACGTCAAGGCCGTTACATAATAACTTAGCATATTCACAGTTGTATCATAAGTTCCCATTTTCGTGAAAGCTGAATGAACTATCGCAATCAGTGACAGCTTTTACGCTTTGAAAAGTGGTGTCGGATTATGTAGTAGCTATCCAGATTAAGACCTATTGAAAATGTCTCAGGGAGCAATTCTTACTATGCCATCTAGGTGAGAGTGATTTGCTGCGGTTCTCAAGTCAGTGTGTATATATTCTTGGGAGAATATATTTGCTCAACGTTAGAAATTTAAAGAGGGAAAACACTGATGAAAGAAACGAACTTTGCAAGTCGTTAGCATTGTTCAGTAGCGACGCAGCTATTGATGTACACAAACTAGCGATGATTCATAGGGTAATCTTAACGTTACGTAGAACATGCTGGACCGCCTTACGGGACACATGACGCGCCAACATCTAATCTCTATCTAGTGTTCTAAAGGCTTGACAAGCAAGTTTTTTTTATCGTCAGAGACTGTATGTGCTACCAGCCTGGTAACAAAAAATAATCAGAACGTTTTGAGGTTATGCTAAAGCACGCAGTGAAGTTGAAGCCCCTTTTGATACGGGTATAACATGAACACTATCTATCAGTAAGTTGCCCGCTTATAAAATCGCCTATTGCATTCATTTGACTGGGCGCATTCGCCATTCTTTTTGTGAACTATTCTCATGTCTCTTCTTATGGTTCTGTTCAATATACTGCTCATGTTGTTCGCACATCTCTCACATAATCATAAGTATGCTCAATTATTTGTTGTTTTCTATGACAGTGTTAACAATCAAAATGCAACGGCAAACTAATATTCTCTCAGTTGTGTGATCGGCTTCGATATCACCCGACTCATTCTACAATGCCTGCCCTTAAACAACAACATCAGTGGATGGACAAGCAACGTCATAGATGAACTTGTCAATTAATGCATTTGAAGCTCACATATGCTATACGCTTAGTAGTTTTTTTGTAATACAACCGTCTGCTTCTGTTTGTTTCTTTTGGTGTACACTTTACTATAATGAACGGACTGGGAACGTTTTTCAAAAAGGTTCAAACATCTGATGTACGACTCATTCAACAACATAAAATGTGTGAAAACGAAGTCGTGTTGATTAACGTAAAACCAGGCAGCAATTGCACTTGTTCGTTGACCATACGCAAACTCCTCAATGATGTTGTTATAGATCTATACCCGAATTGACCACCGTTCATTTTGTGTGGGGGACTTGAGAGTTACGGTGTGTTTTGGACTTACCACCACCGTGTGCATCTCTGTGTCAGTCACAGAGATGTTGGCTTTATCTCTGTGGTTTCCATGATATCTATGGGCCTCACAGCACGACCACTCCTTTTACGCATAGGGAGCTGATTGCGAGTGAAATACACAGACCTCTGGTCGGGCTATGCATGTCACACAAATTGGCTCCTCAAAACAAATATTGGATTGCCGGCACCGTTATAATGTTATGGCGGTCGGGCCATTTTTAAACTTTGTTTTAGTTGACCTGGATGTTCTCTGCAACTGTCCCTTGCGTAGTGACATTCCGGTGGAGTTCGCGAATTTTTTGATTTTTGTGTACCCACCCTAAGCTTAGCTTTGAGTTATGTTCCGTTAGAGCGTCTCATATTTTATTCTGTCTACACCGTAATAGATCGCTTTCCGGTTTCCGGAATCTCGAGTTGCAATTTTTGCCTGATGCCAAACTAATTCACAGTGAGTATGCGAACGATGTTGTTTAATTTTATTC
>JTDE01003634.1:55612-78005 GCA_014338405.1 Paragonimus skrjabini miyazakii
TACACTCTCAGTGTTGCTACACAGTTGGGTTAATTTGTATCCATCTTCGGATACTGTAAGACCGATTTATCTACTTGAGTAGTGCCACCTCACTAGTTTGTGTCATTGATGCCGAGGTGTATACGGAAACATAAAGTGCGTTCGCTAACTTTCGTCATCTTTAACGTTACAAATACGTCCGGATTTACATTAAGGGGATGGTCGATAATGTGTGTGTCCCATACTGTTGTGTGGCTTGGAGATCTGTTTCGTTTTCTGGTTGAGTACATGTAAGCTCTCTGTTGTTTTGTGTGTTCGTCCGCACCGAATGGGCTAATCACTAGTATTGATAGAATGTACTCAACTAAGGTCACTGTACTGAATTTCGTAGACTTGTTTAAAAAGTTGAAGTTTTCATTAATAGACAGTGTAACTAATGTGAGAGTATACAAACGTTAACGAATCGTGAAATGAGTTGACGAGGGATTAAGAATGGATTAAAAAAAAGCTCAAAACTGAGTAACTTGACTTTGTTTAAAACATTGTCGATGTGATGTGATAAGTGCTTAATATGACACAGAGCAATTTTCAAATATTCGAATGTTGCTGGTAAGTAGGAGGAATTCAGTTGACATAAGTTCAACGTCACTCAATTAATTGCAGTCGTCGCATTCCCGTAGACTTTCCAATCGGCCTCTTTCGAAAAGAAGCACTGTGCTCAAGTTTTGCTCTTGATAGAGCTCGTCAACATACTCTTCCTACGGCCCGGACTAGATGTTTACCTCATATCAGCTATAAAAGCAATGTACCGAATAGGGCCTGTTTTCCGTGTTGGGGCATCAGGCTAATCACAGCATAGTAAATATGAAATTAGTAACCAGAATAAGTAATAAAATCGGTTGATAAAGGCTATGGATTGCGTGTTTACTAGCAGTTACGCAGTGATTGTTCCAAATTGTGGGGTCGATTGATTGTAGGCCAAGGAAGATGAAATGTCCGCATGAGCCTCTAAGCGCGAAGATCAAGGTTAAGCGATCGGATACTGATGGCCTCCGCGATGGTCAACATTCAGTCTCATCGTTTTTGATCGATTTCTTGGCACTAGGTGAGCAATCTGAAGGGCATATTTCTTATTGGCAATGTAATTGGAATCGGTCAAATGGACGACAGTCACGCTTGAAACTGTTTTGGTCACATCACACTATTAGAAATCATGCAGAATGACGTCCACGCACTCTGTCAGACAATCGTCTTATAGTGCGACCACTGTATGATGGTCAACACGAGCAAACAAGTGAGTGCACACAACAGCTGGTTGAAGAACATGAGAGTTTTCCTTTGCGTTTTGACATGATGACGGGTGGTGAACTGAAACGGATGCACAGTTGAGCAGCGAGGGAGGTTGTTCCGACTGAATTTTTGATGTTTCATTTTGCGTGAAAGGCTCGGAAGGTGCGTTGTGTTTTCGGGGCTTACTAACCGCCATTTGCATCTCCGAAAAAGTGTCAATGGAACCCTTGCTATTAATCACAACACTGTTCAACAAGTTTAATGATTTATACGACTTTAACTTGGAAAATGTCCCAGTCGAGGGGTCATCGATTAGATTTAACAGGACAGGTACTGCGTTTGTGTTTGAGGCGATCGGGCAGTATGACCATTGTTCACCAGCGAATACGGTTTACCGTTCACGTATAATAATTTGGTCATGCTTGTTATGAGGTCCGTCTCGTAGTGATCGACACGATTGTTTTACGAAAGCCTGACCGTAATTACAGTACTGGCAGCGGCAAGGTTATTCACTGGTTTCGGACTCTAACAAAGGTGGAACTCGAATATCGTGTTTCTTTTTGAAATGGACTGGCTGGAATCTATACGGGAATGCGGTATCCGTGATCAGTTGTGAGTTATGTATAACGCATATTTGAATGTTGATTGTCCTAGAACTTAGATACACTGAATATGCAACTTTGGTTGCTAATCCAAGTTGCTGATGACACTTGCCACTAGCACATGAGAAAAAAAACATACGCACACGTTGATGTATTCGGAGACAGATTACGAACACTGGACCACTTTTGCAAAGCAAGACAGGTTATGTTTCGGTGGTGTTAGGTTAATAGCTTCATAGGCGTACCTGTTTACTTTTGGCTGCTTCTGTCTAGGTCTTGACAACCTGATAGTATAACGCAACTTACTGATGTGCCCCAGCAGGTCACATGGAAAGTAACATTCTGTGGAGTGAAGTCGATATGACACTTCCTTTCTCTTTATTATTTTTATCTCTACTGTATTCCTCTTGGTTGCCGCTGGTGTTCTTCCTTTCTATTCCCTGCACTCTTGTGCTTGTCACCGATTGCCTCTTGACGGTACCGTTTATAATGTACCGAACCTGCTCAGTTTGTTTGCTTTTCGTTCAGCTCATGACGCGACCTCTTTTACTTCAGATGTCCGAAACAACTCTCTCTCCAGCAACACGAACTCGTCGTCCGAAACGGTCTCTGACTAAAACAAGCGATGTGAGTTCAACTTATTCTCTGTTAATTGTGATTGTTGTGTAAAATTGCGTATGTCGTTGTACACGAATTGAACGTGTCATTCATCTAAACTGTTTCTCTGTCCTCGTTTGATGAGAGGTAAAGTACCATCCGGTTAACATAGCCAATACCCCATAGATATAGTCGAATGCATTAAATCACGTGGAAACATATTCACTTAACGTGACTAACTCTGATGTGGCGCTAGTGCAGAATAACAAAAATAGAACAGGAAAAGATTCTGAAGTGGTAGAACATACTGATTATTGGATCTGCCTCCATAGAGGAATCTGAAGCATTCACTCCTTGGCCTGGCAAGATGAATATTGAAGCAACTGAGATGTGATCGAGCCAACTCTGCAATGGAACTTCACAGTGTTTACTTTTAACCAATCCATAAGGGGAATATTTTCTATGCAGACTTTTTCAAGCATTAGGTGGTTAGTAGTGGTGGTGAAAAGTATTCTATATTTGTAATCTCATTCACATTTTGCCTGTTCCGCACGATATTGAACAACCCCTTGTGTGGAATCCGTTCTGTATTTACCTCAAAGGTGCTTGAGTACCACTAGAACGTATCACCCTGAAGTCAAGTCAAACTGATAGCGATTGCACAACAGCTCGGTAATGTTTCTGTGATAGGAAATACATAGCACGAGTATATATACGGAATCTGTTTGAAATGTCACATACGTTCGAAATGTTACGTCCCAAGAGAGTTTTCTGCCGTCAGTGGTCGAACGGACGTATGTCCAAGTTCAAGAAGACAGCCAAAGCGACATTCGCATGGACATAATTGTGTCTGTAGTCACATTACTTACCGGAGGTGAGTAGATGGCGAGTAGAGAGAGAATTCAAACTGATGTTGCACATTTCTCGGGGTTCTAGCATGTACAACCATGGGAGCGTAACCACATAAGTTGATGAGAAAATTATAATGATGGTTTTACTCCGAATAAGGAGGTACAAGGTCATCTTCGACTTACAGAACTGTTTCGCGTCCCTCCAAAATTGTCCATTGGGTGCCTCAGGATGACGTCTCTCACCAGACCATCTTGATCTTCATGAGCCACTTCTGCACTACCCTTTGACCAATGGCCTTTTGAGGTGCCAATTTTCAAAAGCAGTACGGGATCTTCATTTTTAGGTTGGGTTCAGTGAGTTGCCACCGCTGAATAATCTACAGCGTAGGTAGGTAACACTTCAGCCATTTACTCCAAAACACGTCGGTTAGATATTGAGGCGCCGTCTGCTGGACCGACTTTCGTTGACTACTACAGCTACCGGTATGAAAGGAATGCCTTGAAGCATCAGTAATTTACTTGGTGTTAGAACGTACTGGTCATCAGGATCATCCGTTTGCGTGACCTGTGGTCACTCGTTGAGAATGCTTTTAATTTAGAGGAACGTGATATATAATACCTCGTCTGAGACTGTTTGCACTTGTGATGTCATTAGGATGATCAGTTTTATTGTTCGGTTAATATTACCCCATACCCCCCTCATTGGCCAACTTTTGGTAGGTTGAACATCCCATAACAGCCGCGAGCTACAAGAGTCCTGGATGTTTTCTTCTCATTCCACGTCCTCAGCAGTTTTTCGACATTCCCGGACGCTCTCTTAAAATTCGTTTTCTTGTCACTTCTCTTCGAAAGGGGCCAACTAGAAAGTCCATGGGAATGCGACAGCTGCGATCAATTGTGGGCGATGTTCAATCTGTATGAAAATTAAAATCCCCTGCTGCCCATTGTGTAATCTTTGCTGGCAGCCTTGTCTGGCCACAACTCGATTAAAGGCACAAAAATGAATCACTGTCTAACGAATGTGCCACTTCAATAGATATCGCCTTGGTGCTGAAGCACGTGAAAAGACAGCTATGGCACTTTTCCGTTCCTCGTCCTCGTTTAACATAAATGGGTCTAAAATATTCAACTCTGGTGGTGGTGGTGGATGAGTACACATGCATTTCGGTTCGCTCATTAGAGAGTGTTGTCATGGACTTGTGGTACGGTCGGGAGAACCACCGGCGGTATTGGTAGTTTTGATCGTCCTGTTAGCTGTTATCAGTATCGTTGTCATATGACCGACAATACATAGTTTAATCCCATATGACTATTGGTGTCATGATAATGACGAATAAATAACCGGGTTGAAATGTGCTTGGCAGGTAGAATAAACAGGTTTTTCGCACCTTAGGGCAAGGGAGCGTGCTGCAGTCGTTCACCTGTACATAAAAAAGATAATCAGTAAGAATGGATTCAGCTTTTGAGGTGGGCTGCGACTACTACGGAGGGCTTTCTCGATCGATTCGCAGTGTGCCTTTGTCGTCTTCCTACCGTTCCAGTGGGTCGGGAGTTTCTCCAATTCTTAATGAAATGCTTGTTGCTGCACCGTGTTGCATATCTGGTTCGTTGCTTCTCCAAGTTATGAGGCAGCCAATCTTCCTGTGCGGATCACCTGTCCTCTTTTGTACACAAACTGTTCGTATTGAGGAAGCCATGTGACTGTTCGTGGTGGTTTGCTCCACGATGTGATGAACTCAAAATTCGACATATAAGAACGTGAATAGTCTAGAGTTTGGATAGTGGCGGCATTACAAACGTGTCGAATGTTTTTCCTTGTGCCTGGTTTGATTTCAACAGGTCTTGGCCGTTCACTTTTGTTACTGTGTAGGAATTCAGGATCGTGTAACCGTCGGTCTAGCTTTCGGGATTCATGGGCATAGACACCGTGGGATGAAAAGTTTGCAGAGTTGCGTTTCGCGTCAACATGACGCCGTTACTCTAGTCGAGAGGCCTCGTGAATTGTGATCAGCCAATTAGCGAAGGACGAATGTAGCACGCTGTACGGGACGATCTTTGAGTCATTTCAAAAGATAGTGGATTCAGTTGGTAATTCTAATTCATCATCTATCAGCTGGGCCAGTTTAACCGCAACAACAGCTGCCACTAACTCCACTCAAGGTATGCTTGTTAAACGAATCGGGACAACTGGAACTTTTGCAAACGTCAAATATCACGAGATAAGCGACTGTGCTATAGCCTGTTTCAGAAGCGTCGTTAAAGATATTTTGCTAGAAATCGCTACAGCGTTCCATCCCGTTTGGTTTAATACACCTTTGCAAACAAGACTGGTTGAGGTATGGTAGTGTCGTCATGCTTGTTTGCCCGCAAAGCTAGTTCGTTACCTTCAATGAGATCGTCTCCTGACACGTGCAGCTTACATAGTCGCTGGAGTACATACCGGGCAATCGGTGTAACAAGTGTAAAGTATGTGTGTGGATCACAGGTCGAAGAAACATAGGAAGGTATGTTCCTTAGAGTGAACGACTTGTACATCGGCCGAACATCAAGCATGGAAGCATCGCTTGTGATTTCCCACTTCAACCCCAATGTTCTTTGCATATTTGGTTCGCCGAGATTAAGTGATTGTGTAGGTACCGCATGTCTCGATTCTGGTGGCGTCGATAGTAGCCCCTTTTCGTTATTTATCTTCTACGTGAGGTTTAATCCGCCTCTCACCAGTAGGATCTTTAGCCGATTGGCGGAATCTCGCGTTATCAGTGGTCGTTATACTGAATAAACAGTCATCCACGTAAAGGCTCTTCTTTACGATCCACAAAATATCTGTCATAATATTCGACGTTGTCTGAAATTACTCTTCCCAAAGAAGACGTAACATGATTGGGAGACGAAACAGCACCGAACAGGTGAACGCACATACGATATTCTGTCAGAGAGCCTTGCATGTTTGCATTTGACCACCAGAGAAATCTTAGTGTCACGGTCTTTCTCCGGTACACGAACCCGATGAGACATTGTTTGGATGTCTGCCATAACTGCAATCTTCTTTTGTCGAAATCGTAGCACCAGACCAACTAGGGGAATTTGTTAGATCCGACCTCGAAAGCAGTTGGTCATTTGGAGATTGGCCTGCATACTTTGCTGCGATGTCAACGACTGCGACGTTGGTAAAGTAATAATTATGACTCTCGTTATATTACTTACCAGTGATGAATAGGTAGCGAGTAAATGGAAAATTCAATGTAACGTTACGTAATTGCACCTGTGAACGTTTGCCCACCGTGTTAACTAGCCTGTGTTAATTAATGTCATTGGATCTATGCATGCCTACTCCTTAATTCGAACAGACCTGCGCGATTTCCTCCTGGGGGAAGAAATTCTAAAAATTCGTGCTCCTTAAATTTCGTTCGTTTAACAAACGATGCCAATACCTTATTGTAGTGTTCGTCACGTCGATTTGTATCGAATAGTTGATATCCTTAACATTTTTTCTTGATAAATTTGCTAAGGTCGCTTAGCATGATTAAGATGGACTGAACAACCATGGTCGCTTCCCTGCATGATGATAAAAAGGCAGTACGTTTAACGCTGAGCAAGCCCAATTTTTTAGGCTTTCATGTGATATTGTTGGGAGGCCGTGTTGAAGCGAATGGGTCTTGTTGGCTTCAAAGTTTTGACTCCTCTGGTGTTTGGTTTGGATTCGTTTGCCATTTTTTAAATTCACGAATCATACACGTAGGGAAAATGTTTTACTCAACTGCCCACTATGACACATCCGATATTGCGCCTGAACGTCATTCTGATTGATTATTCGGTTGACTTGCCCGCTCGCTGAAGAGGCTGACTTTGATCAGCCGTAGCAATTTGTTAATCATCTCGTTGATTTCGCATAGCAGAGTTTGTGCATTTCTATCTTTTTGCATTCTCATTTTTCATTACATAACACTTCAAAATCAATGGGGAGGCTTTCTATGTGCGGTGATACACATTTTTTCAAATACACTGTTCCTTTTCTCTGCCATTTCTACAGGTTCCATTCCCATAAGACCGATAGCTGTAGTCCCCCACCGTTAGTTTTATCCGTCCCCATAGTTTGTCAGGATCGCACTGTATTTATTTCTTATTGGTCACCTGTATACCTGGTTAATTGCGGACTTGTCTGCTGTGATATCTTCATAGTCTCAAGTTACCGTGCACTTCAGTTTCGTTTAGTCTTTGTTGCTCTCTTCTGCGTTCTGTGGGGTGGACTTTAGAGCACTGTTTCATTGTGGATATTCCGTTCTTCCATTAGCGTCAGATACGAGTCAGATCCGGATAACCATACATTCTGCGATAATTGTTTCGCCACGTCGACCGCTGTTTCGGTCCAGCTATTGATCCGGTTGCGGTACGGGCTACCTGCACGATGTTTAAATTCCCACTTGTCAACAAACATTTTAAGTTCCGTATAAATGAACTATGACCTACAATTTGTGAGAAAGATCTCACACATACCATTTCGGGAGACTTGGACCTGGCGTTTATTAACGTCCACGCTAGAGATAGTAAAGCAGTTTTTGAGATGGTCCGTTGTCCAAATTTTGCTTATTTTCGCATGTCAACACGTTCGAGAATATTATTCACCATGATCTTTGTGAGATTCGACTCATCCACATCGTTTATCTGTTTCGCTTCAAGTCCTTATTTCAGCACACGGTACATCTTTATACATGGCTATTTATGGGACTTGTCGTCTGAAGCTAATCTAAGGGTTGCTTGGCTCTCTACATAGAGCTGTTCATTATTGTGTATGCCGGATGGACACCTTCTGGGTTCTTCAGTTGAAAGGTTCCAGGATAGATATCTTTTTCTTTGGATGTATTAAACCACCTTCCCGGATGACTTGATTGCGGTTGCCGGGGTATACATCTTGTTCGTCTGACAGTGTTTCCTTACTGCCTAACCATCCGTTTCTGATTGTTTCTGTCCTCTATTTTAACTTTACTTCTTGTTCTGTTGCTTCTTTGAGGTCTACGACTAAGGTGCTTTCTGTTATAGTATAGGCTGTAGTTATCATGACGCCCGACTGAAACTTTTTAAAGAGGGGACTTTTTCATTAGCTCTGAACAACAGATCAACAATGTGTATTTGAGTCCTCAGCCGATAACGCAGTTCGACGCCTTATTTCTGCATTCTAGTCAACACTGTTACAAGCCCTCCTGGCGCAGCGACTGACGGTGTTCTCACGGTTGAACCAAACGGATTATGTCCAGTTATAGTGTTATTCCCATATGGATTTAACTAACGCTAGGATTATTTACGATGTATGCTGGCGCAATATTTCGTTCGTTTCTGTCACTTATATACACGAATGGATAACCGAATATACAAACGATTGGGTGTGCATAAACCAACTAGCAGTCATATCTCGGTTCTCGGAGCATGTGTGGCATGACTGAAAATGTGAACTTTTTGTTGTTGGGGTATTGAATCGTCCCCTAACACCCCATCCCCTAAATTTATACATGGTTTTTCTCCGTGGTTGGAAAGCTGCTGGTGCGGTAATCTATTAGTGTTCTATTTTGTACCAGTTCCACTCTGAAGTCGGTTTCATTTCTGCTGTGTTTAATAGCCAGGAGTCGTTGGATTGAAATAAGTCAATATAGACTTCTCGGTAATAGCTCGTTTTATCTTGTTACGTGTTGCTGTCACTCTTCCTTCTACTTTCAGGATGCTTCTTTTGTGAATCAACGTCTTGGTGGGATACATGATTTCTTGCAGTGTTAAAAGAAACGACTGAACTAATTGATCGCATCATTTAATCGAGTTACTGCTTTTGCCTCCCCAGGAAGTGATATTGTGACAATGGTTTGTCTCTTTGGGTTACGTTTTTGTAACTGGTTTACAGTTAACGGATGCCGTTGAAAGATGACTTATTTCTCGAATTCCTTGGTCATGATTCTTAACAGTCTTTCCAAAAATTAACACATTTCTTGCGCGTGTGGCTCTTTCTAATTTGTCATGTATCTGGATTAAACACTTTTGAAGAATTTTGAGATCACCCTCAGTTCGGCTGATAAGCGTATCCAACAGAATAGAAGTAACGAGGTTTCTGTTTGTGATCACACATACATACATACAACTAAACCAGTGCGGATTGAATAAACAGCCCAGGCAATCAGGCCATGTCATGACACGATCAAAAAGTGTATTGTTTGCTAATCTCTGCCGGGCCGGATGATGTAGTTTCTACACATGGACAATTAATGCGAGTTATGTTTCTAAGTTTTACATCATGAATTGTTTCCTGGCACACTGGATCGCATGCTTGTTGTGATGGTGCCTGAAGTAACCAATCGAACTTCACGTTATTTGTGTGCAATTGTCGACTTCATTAGCGCTAAGCTATCTCAAGCACGTGTCCCATGTTTATCTCGATTGACTTATTAATCCTGTTGTGTCATATTCACCTCAGGTCCCTTCCAACCAATACAATAAAAAACGGAGCTGAATGACGTGACTTTCTGCCAAACCAAACCAACGCAAAATCGGTTGTGACCACTTTCTATTTTATAGTTCAGTGATCATGACAAATTCGAACTAGTCCCCGAGTAATAGGAACAAAATGTTCTTTTAAGGTGGTGTGCGATATGCAGGCTGTTCACAGTTAACGCCGTCCGTTTCGGACTAGCCTGTCATAGAGATCAAAGCCAAAAGACGCATGGCATGCGGCTTGCGCTGAGGCGCCACAGATAACACACATCCCACTGATATAGTGTGAACTAAATTTGGATGCCGCTTTCGTGAAAGCCATGACCATTCGTTGAAGTTCCTCTTCTGTGTATCCAGATAGCGTCCTATCATCTGCCAATGATACCAGACGCATCGTTGAATTGCGTAACCGGCCTGGGGCACCGAAACGTCGAATATTCTGCAAACGGCCATCCGCGCAGTCTTAAGAGCGACTGTTAGTACTGTATTCAAACATAAACTAAATAGAGTTGGAGCTAGGACACAACCCTGCTTCACGTCAATGACAGTGTCAAAATTATCGGGTTGCGCCCCCATCTTCATATCGATATGCAACATTTGAATTAACTTATCGAATTTACGTAGACATCCAAACTTACCAAGCATCTTCCACGATATCTCACGGCTGACGGAATCAAACGCCTTGGTGAAATCCACAAACAGGGCACACAGTGGCTGGTTGTGTCCACGACGATACTTGCCAGCAAATTTCCTGCGGGGTTCATCAGATTAATGGTCAGATGATTGTGGGTGTACTGGTTGCTACCCTTACCCTTAAACAAAGGTACGAACAGGACATTGTTGAACTCTCGAAGCAACAACTCTCTGGTCCCATATGGAGTGAACTGACCGGAGCAAAGCTCCTTCCCAAATTGTGTCACTATGCCTCAGCAGTTCGCCTGGCAGCCCCTTTTCACCGACAGCCTTTCCGTTTCTCGGTTTTATGATAGTTTTCTGTACCTCTGCCAAATCTGGAGCTAGGGGAAATGAAGTTTTGCTATCTTGTTGTAGCAGGCTATTCACGGTCTCGCAATCAGTGGTGATGGACCGGTATAGTAGGCTACCGAAGTGTCTGTGCCAGGTTTTCATGGTGTCCCCGTTAGGTTGGGTGCACGAAAAGCCAGAGTTCAGGACAATCAGTGTTTTAGTAGACTGAACGGATGGACAAATCTGGCTTTCAGTGAATCATAGGACTGCTTGCGTTGTTGGCAGTCAGCATAGTCCTGTGCATCAGCTCACCTTGCTTTTTCCACTACTCGTTCTTGATTTCACGAAGCGGTCCTGCGAGTTGACGGGGAACACTCCGGAATGTGGATGTTTTATCTTCATTGTCTGGGTCCATTGTGGAAATAGTAAGCACGACATCGTATTAATGTGGAGATACCTGTATTGTTGTCATCGATTTAGTACGGTTGATTTTGGCAGTGGATTCGGATTGTCTCGATGACTGTTGCTCCTGTCTGTTCCCTGAAGTGTTGCTGTATACGTTTATGGACAGTTGATGGGGAAGCGTCATCTAAATAAGTGACAACTGAACGTTGATAACTTGTCTGTCTTCGAGTTCTGCGATCATCTTGCATCTAGTTTGTGCCATTATCCAGATGACTTGCAGTAACTAAGTTTGCAAACATGAATACTCAGTTTCGTCTTGACCGGTCTATGATCTGTACTACATTCACTTCCACTAGTCTGTCGCTTCACTAATTTCACGCTGTTGCACATTCACATTATGAAGCAAACAATGATGACCAATTCTTGGGTGAGTTCAGTCCGTTATATCGCTCGCATCCAGTTGGAGTCGGATGTTTCTGATAACCAACTCGTAACACATTAGTAGAGCAGATGGTCACTATTTTCGTTGACTGCCCAGTTCCATGGGTTCGGAGTACACTCGGTCGAGTTGCTGAGTCGCTCTCAACGCGTGCGTTGAAGTCGCTCAGAACAAACGGACGGTCAATCTGTGGTGGACAGCTGGTCATAGAAGTGGTCCTTTGTCTCTTCAGTGTGACACACAGTTGGGCCGTAAACATTAAGGAATGTGTCAGGCTCACCTCGACCGAGTCGCGGGCGCGTGGACGTGAATCGAGGTCAGCTGCGTGCGGTTCGCGCGTGATCGAAGAATCGATGCAGCCGGCTACTGTAAAGTAGACATTGTGCCCCCGAGCACCTCCTGTTGGGTGACCTATCCAGTAGAATGTGTACCCAGCACTTGATTCTCAGGTTTCATTGGTCTGCATGCCTTGTTTCATTCACGACTGTGACATCGATGCATGGCAGCTGAGTTCCGTGACGATCAATGTGGTGCTGTGACGATCCAGCGGCATACGTACATTCCATGTCTTCTCGGGCAACATCTTGAGTCCATGGCCGTTTCAGATTGACATGTGAGACTTAGGTTTGAGTCTCTGATTCAACGGTTTCACCTGAAGCACAAAAGGAGACAGGGTTTTCTAGGGAACCCCCATCCGGAGCCTCAGACTAAAAACCTGACCTGCGAGGCGTCCAGATGCAGTTTCCTTGGGGACCTATCCGGAGCGAACGACTCGAAAGTCTGGCTCATTTTTCAATAAGGGGCTGCCCCAGCACTAGGATGGACTTAATAATACTGCTGTGCGCAGCAGATGTATTGTAAGTCTTATTAAAGTTCTGAGAATTCGTGTTTTTCGACCGTACAGGAACATACACTGGTTTTCACAGTCGATCGTTTGAAGTGCTCTTTGTTTGAGGGTACCTTTTCTGACTCTCTTCTTCCTGATATGGAAGATAGCAGTGCCGCAACTATAAGAATACTTCTATTATGTACCCATAGAATCGTACCTTAGTCAGTTGTATGACATACAAATCTATGAGCTTAGCTGTTTTTTGTTTGGCCGTTCCCTCTTTGGCCCCATCTGATATGGACCTGGAAGAATCGAAATCTTGGCGAGCTTAGCCGGCCGGGTCAAAACGGTACACAAGCCTGACCACTACGTCAAGGTAGCAGAAAATGTCTGAGCAATTTTTTCATACCCACAAAGATGGAGCATTTCAAACTCAGAGATATAAGGTTTCTGTGCTTCCTAACCGTTAGTGAAGGATACGAAGTTATCACAGTGTGGGGAATGATATCGAGTGAGAACGGGATTGTACTTGAACTGGTTGTTACTTCTAACGCATTTGATCTGTCGTTCGCAAGCCTGTTTTGTTCATCTTTTTCCGTGTCATTTTATGCTGCCTTTTGCATCAACTGGATCTAGTGCGCATCGTTTTTACAGTCATTTTTGTTCAAATCCTGACAGAAAATGTTAGAGGCTCTAAACACATTGTCATTTTGATGTGACCTGCCGGTCGAACTCTCATCTTATAGCATGCCTGCTGAGATTTGAAGTGACGACGATTAGGTGCATGCCTTTCCGTAAAGTGCTCGATTTAGTAATTTCTGTTTGTCCCACTTTGAATAACTATAACCAAAACTTTCATACTTCTTTTCCATAGGATAATGTTCTTGGAATTTCTTGGAAAGAGGAACGTGAGTTGCGTAAGGCCATGTACGTTTCTCTACGACCACAGCAACGCTCAACTAGCTACCGACTTCGTTTGGCTTCCAGTACGTCTTTTCGTGTTCGACATCCTGTGAAATTGCCATCGGTCGAAAATTCACATCAGATAGGCGTGATCGAAGCAAACGCCTATCCTCTGCGGTGGCGTCATCATCGCACCGCCGTAACAACCGACTGGACCGCAGAGAGTAGGTTGCGTAAAGCAAAACTTCGGGCTACTGCACGCCTAAGTGCGGATGCCATGTCAGCGCGCAAACTGATGGTTGCTGCTGCCTCACCGTCCATCAAACCTTCCATTCCTGAGTTAAAGAAGACACTTCGGGTCCGAAAAGTAACTTTTTTAATCTTAGTTTTGTACTCTCTCTCTTTGTTTCCATACCGTACGTGCATACACACATAACGGCTTAGTGTAGTGAATTGAAATAAGCTTCCATTAGGTTAGCCGCTATGAATCATATTCTTATCCTGAGTTAAATTGCCTTATGACACACAACGTGTGACTGGGGACGTTAGGTGAGAGAACGGCTGTTTGTGTTTACTAACATGAGACAATTAGGCATGGTACCGAAAGTTTCAATGGTACCATCTTAATCACAGCTGTAAGGTGTAAGCACATTGCTATCGAGTGTTTGGTTATGAACAAGGGTTTTATTAATTATGCTCCACTCTTGTTTTTATCGCTGGGCGCAAACCGTTTATTTTCAGTCTTATGAAAGTTATATATCGTTGTCAACTACTTATCTATCCATATTGTTCGTGTTGTTGCGGCTGCTACTGATGACGATGGTGACATGCTATTTCTGTCCGATACAAGTTTGTGCGGCTTTGTTGTCTGATTGTTTTATATGAACGTGTGTGGGTGTTAATGTTTTATCAAAGGTTCTAACTACTCAAATAAGCCCCAGAAATACCCGGTGGGAAACCTGATATCTCGTGCTTGGGTCTGCTTACCTGCAAGATGTGTGACTTTAGGTTACCAAACGTTTTCGCTAATTACACCACACAGTGGATGTTGGCGATGTGTAGCCCAGAGGATTGGTCGTCTTGACAAAGTGAATGACATGTGGCCGCAGGTGGAACGCTGGGTTGAGATGTCTCGGTTAGGTGGTATCATTGAGTAATGACCACATTCTGCATGAAGTGTAATTACGCAAACGGGTCTTTTGATTATCACAAAGTTTTTGAAATTGCCTATCTGCCTTTACTTAGCTAAAGTTGTTGCTGGAAACTATTGGATGTGGAAATCGGATCGATGTGGACGGTGGATTTTAGAGGCCTTGAACCATGTCTAAACATTCCGCGAAGTATAGAAGCTGTAAATTACCATAGTTGATAAAGCGTCAGGTCGGCGACGAATGGATTTGCTATCGCGGACTTTAAAACTAGTCCGTCCCATCCGTTGGTGTCTACTTTCAACAGTCCGCATTCGATTCCATGTCTTTCAAACCGTTCGATGCATGCTTACAGGCTTTCCTTTTTACCGTCAATGTGTTTGAGGTTCACTGTGCAGATCACCCTGGTCTCCACATCCCAGTAATTCGTTACTAGTTTAGTCATTCAGTTTACTCATTCCCGATGGTCGATTGACGAAGCGTAGGTGGTCATGACCATATGACTCTTTTGTGTTACTCAACTCTGACCATTTGAGTGCTACGGATGGTGTTCACTATCTAACTGGTATCGCCACTCGGGAACATGAATAATGGGTCAGGCATTCAGTGAATAATGAGGTTACCAGGGCAACTGGACTAGGCGAACAAACTTCCCAGATTATTACATCCGCAATTACATGCTGTTCGTTTCTCCGGAATTTGTCACTTTTGAGTGTATCACCGACCCTAGGTGTATATAGTACTCATTCTGGTTATACGATTGACTCATTTTTAGCATATCACTTGATACAGTTTTTCGACTTCCTATTGCGATTAGATTGATTCAGCCAAGGGCGCTCCCTTGTCTTCCATCACACCATTACAATCCAAAGCCAACAGAGTTATGACCAACTCTCGGTCGACTCTCCGTGTGCCACCCCGTCCGCCCAGTCAACGCGTGAATGCATTCCATCGGTCATCCGCCGTTCGCATCAGCCCGTTGGCCAAACGACCCACGTTGATGTCAGCTTCGAATGACTTGAACAAAGAGAGTCGCATGACTTGTCTCCGTCCGATCGAGCTAAAACAGCAGCGGTAAGTTTTATTGTTGTTGAATTACAGTAGTCCTCCTTCTGCCGAGATTGTTAACGTTACACTGACTTTGAAAGTTGTGGTCTCAGTGGTGAATCCTGACAATCACCCCCAAATGTTCTCATTGGACTTCCTTAAGTGAGTAGCGACCATATTACGTTTTATCTCACATGTGACCAGGTGCTGATTTCCTTTGAGGTTTTAGAGCTGGAAGCGACTGAGAATGCTATGACTTCCTGTGGATTGTGGTTGTATACTTGATGGTACACCATACCATTTATTTTTTATCTATAACTTTCTGAATCGTGTCACTAACGCTGCGACAGATTAATGTTTAATCGAAAATAGGTAAACCTTGTGTTTGTCCTCAAGGTGCTCAAGTCTCAGTTCTGTAGTAAAATTTAGTTTGCTTAGCATGAATCGCTATGTTGTTTGCGTCCGCCTTTTTACCAGGTCACGGTGAACTGGTGTCTTGCACAGGAAGCTCATTTACTCACTTGCCAGAAGTTCCTTCTCGTCCTCGTTTCGAGCAGGGTAGAACAATGTCTGACAATAGCTTCACCAGCAGTGTCATTGAGCACAGTATATCAAGGGTCGGTACTAGTTCTTAACTAACATACGACCTTAAGAAACAGCCTCAGTTTAGCGGTTAAATATAGGGAAGCAGTTTCTCCATTCAATGTTGTTATGTCTATACGTGGCAAGCAAGCAACCTTTTGCATACGACAGATAAATGGAGTCGATTTGGTAGTCTCGTTGAAAAAGATTTTGAAATAAACGTCACGTCCTATTCGGTATTTTTGAGATTCATTTTTGTCCTTTTCTTGAATGGGTTTTTCAGATAGCGACTGTTTACACATGGTTAACGCAATATATGTGTAGCTATTTTATATTATTATATGTATAATTATGCTTTCTATCGGTCATGTTTGACGAGGTTTATAAGCTACTCGGTGACTCTTGGTGCCACCCGATTTTGATAATCTTCATTTCAACTAGAGTGTAACCCGATTTATTTCCAGTTAAGTCAAATCACTAAAATGTTTTGTGCACTCCGAGAGATGACTTTTTCGGTTTTTTACATACTCACATCTTCAGCAAATGGATGACTTAAATAAGTTTGCTTGGGTCACGATATAATTAGCATGATTGCTCGAATGTATGTACGGCCGACTGAGAATTCGCAATTTCGAATCAACTTCCAATTCTCAATTGTTTATGGGCAACAGTCGTTGGTCCAGACTGTCATGGCTCATCATTTAACCCATGGAATCTATCATGGTTTAAATATTTTGATGTTAACAGAAAATGGCACATCCTGATTTTTTGTGGACGTGCATCATCTGAGTCATTTGAAGCAATGGGGGATTACCTGTTATCCCATTTACTTACACCCGTCGCGACTATGTTATATCTCTAACTTGTCTAGTCCTGCGTCAGATAGGCTTGCAGTATGCTCTGGTTCTGCGTAATATTCATCCGGGCTATTACAGTCATTGGGTTCCTTCACCCTGTTTCCCCAATCCGTTCACACTCTGGGGCCTCGTGTCGGTTGTACGCAAGGTCACTTTTAACGAGCTAGATTGATCTTGCAAAGTTCGTTCACCAAGTAAATCTGGAACGTCTTCCGGTCAGTTTTATTCGCATTGCTTCGTAACAGATCCAGGGGTTCAAAGTCGCAATATTAAGCATGTTTTCTTGGATTGTCATTGTCCGCCCTTCTGATCAAAGCCAACTGAACAAATGTTTGGTAATTCTACTTTCTGTTACTTTTCCATGGGAGCGATTCCACATCGATTGAGACATGAAGCAGTTGCTTTTCCTTGATGCTCTCACGTTTTTCCCAGCTGTCGAATTGCATCTAGCAGTTGCATTTGCAACTATCCAATACGTGTGTGTGTGTATGAGAATGACTTCATTTGATACTGTTTGTCAACTCCATCATGTGTTGTGATGACTGCCGATTGTCAGCCAAATTCAGCGCCCGCATCATTCCAGCGTCTCACGGTGATAGCCCGAAGTTTGTGTTTGACATCAAAGAGCGCATCTTTGCCATACTGAGGTTCGGCTGCAGATGGGCAACACAGTTATACAAGGCTGGAAAAGTTTGCTTTGCTCATTTGTCAAAGCTATTCATCAAACGACTCGCTTGTTTTCTTACTACTTCATATACAACTCTAATTTACTTCGTAATTCCTTCGAAGCACTTCTTTTTCTGGCTTTTCCCTATAAGCAAGATAGGGGTTTCTCCTCAGCGGCACTGCAGGTCCATAAAACAACCAAATGTCCGTTTGAAAACTTCTGTCGATGACATCGTTTTCCTTTGGGTGCGAGACTTTATTCTAGAGAAATACGGTAAACTAAAGCGGTTTCATCGTAGTCAGTAACATCGCGCTTCGTCCATCTGGTCACAATCACAGTAACCCGATGTTTCAATTCTTCCTTGAAACTTCTCGATGTTTTGTTTGCTATTTCGATTAACTTCGATTACCTGATGTTATAACATGTCAGAAACATAAAAAAGGCAGTTACTGGTATTTTCCCACATTGACTTCCTCTCGCATGCCAGCTTCAATACACTGTGTGCTTGAATTGCTTCATAGGATCAGGCTTTAGTCCAAATGTTTTAATCCCAAAGTCAGTTGCGTACCAATTACCACACCTTGGACGCCATCGGAGTTGTGCATGGTTGGTTTCACTTAGGCACCTCGTCGAGACTGTCGATTGATTGTCATACTGTACTTACGGACTTCATTGGTTAAACAAAATGATGTCAAACTACTGCTCATCTGTAGGCTGAAACCAAGTTATCGGCATGTAATCCAGGCGATCTCCGCAGTCGACCGGTGGTCTGTGGTTTAAAATGTATCAGAGCGACAAAAGTAACATTTGTTCGTATCACACCGATGTAAAAAAGGAAACCAACAGTGTGGGAAGAACTGGATTATCTGCAAGATGAACAGGTCAGCTGTATCTTGCAGGTTAAACTCCAGATTTCAGGAGAAGTCCTGTGGTTGTCTGTAGGGAGGGATCGAACCGACTTAGAGCCACAACTGCGATCCGTAGTAAGATCTGGGGTGTCGTCCTTCTTGAGTTCTAGAATCAAGTAGAGGATCCACGGGACCGAATGAAAAAGGTTCTTTCAGCGTTCTATTGACCGCCTTATTGATACTGGTTGTGGAAGCTGCAAGTCTGGGGTTATTTTGCATTTTTTTCATTATCCGCCGTGCCACTGTCGTTTCAACGTTTAGTATTCACAATCCTTCCACAAAAGTGTGCTGTAGATGACATTACCAGCGGACTGAGGAAAGAATTGTTAGTTGTAATGCATTTAATGATTTGACAAATCATACATATTCCGAAGTTCCACATCATCTGGAAAGAGGCCTGCTGCTGACGATTCTCTTCCGATTGAATGAATATGTGACAGAATGTTTCCAGCGTACTTTGGCTTGCTGTCAGCGTCCATCCAAAACGTAATGCCGGGTTTTTGTTGGATATATGTGCCACTGAACTGTCTGTTTTAAATGGCATCAACTGTTGGTTTATTGTCGAAAAAATAGATCTGTGAATGTTCTAAAATGTAGATACTATTACATAAAAACCTCGCCCATAGGCTCAACCCTGTCTGTTTCTTGTTGACCAACTAGGTCAACCCTTACATGGGACCGTATTCGTTTCTTGATCTGATACAGTCCACGTTCAGGCGAAATATTTCTGAAGAACAGCACACCAAGATTTTTCGAACTAAATTTCACATACTACATACATACTGCACTTCAGGTGTTAGGTGATCGTGAACGCGGACGGTCGATATTAAAAGACTGCATCATGCGCCTGTTCACGTACACCAGGACCCGGATGGCATTATCCGAATTATGTGCGCAGTGAACGGCTCATCGCAATTCTTTCTTGGCGGGGTCTTCACAGTAACTGTTGGTCTGGTCATAAAAATTTGACTTCCGGGTTCTTTTGGAGCGTATTCGAGTGAGAGCTGTAATGCTGTCACAACTGTTGACCCTACCAGTTTCAGAAAACCTATAATATGCAACATCATGGGAAAAAAGAGACTGATGAGTAGTAGGGGATTTTGATTTTTCATGCAGATTGAACATCACCCACAATTGATCGCAGCTGTCGCGTTCACACAGACTTTCCAGTCAACCCCTTTCGAATAAAAGCACTAGCCTCGAGTTTCGCTCCCATTAAAGCTCATCAGTAGTGCATATCCTTGCCACTGCCGCGACTATAGTTTCGACCACGCTTTCATGAGGCAACGGTATTGACCACATTAGGCACGGTTAAATCATTATATAGTGAAATATTTTCGCCCTCTTGTAGAAAGAAGTTATTCCCATGATTTTCATCTGCTTGCAAGTAGAAAATTATGCACATCTTCCCACTCCCACTTCTCACTAGTTTTTTGTTGGTATGCTTTCCTTGTGCCACCTGTTAATCATGATTGACCAGTGTCCATTGTGATTGTAAACGATCACTGTCATTCTCTATGTTCATTTCACTGCATGATTTGAGACTCCTGCTCGGATGTCAGTTATCTCATCCTTGGACCGCCGGATACTTCAGTTTAACAGGTTGAATGACAACGGAAGTACGATTGTCAGGATGAATGTTGACCATTCGTGGACAACGTTCCCGTATAAGACCAGGAAATCGGTGTGATTTAGACACAAAGTCTGCACATCTTTTGAGTACAGTAAACGGACAGACGCAGTGGAAACGTATCGATGCTAGCAGTCGTGCTACTTAAAACGGCGCTTGTAAGGAATGGTCGCAGACGTATTCCTGACGCTGTCACACGGTTGGTGGCATCCTGTTAGGAGACGCATCTCCTAACGAGACAGCCAAGGCGCGTCACGCGACATCGATCGGCCGGCCCAGCTTGGATGGTATAGTCCCACTCAGCCAATCAGATTACAGGTGTGCGGTCGAACGCATGTGCGCTATCTGGACAGTGTTTTTTCTCGCGTTGCCTTCTGACGCCTCCTGTAATGTGATTTGTTCTGACCCCCTAACTGCCATATATGACTGTCTCATTTGATTCGCTTTGTGTCTGTCGGCCATCTATGGAAATCGTTTTGTCCTGTAATTCTAGAGCTTCTGTGGCTTAAGTTTTGCTTCGTCTCGTCTCGTCTCGCTCGTCCAATAAACTGCCGCCGCGTCTCTTCTCACTTCTCGGTTTTGGGTCAAGGGACTGAGCGCGTAACCAAGGTGACGATCCAATACATCCGCTTCGAACTAGGTTACAACAGAGACCGTAATCAAAGGACGCATGCGCATAACACTCAACGCAAGTGGTTTACTCTGATCCACTCGTGGTTCCACTTACACACCGCCTAAAGCCGAAGGACTGAAACAAGGAGACGTGTGAGTGGAAGCCTTTGTGGTCCAGCTGCCATTGCCAGTTAGCCAAATGGTAGGGTAGTAGGGATGTGAAGGCTTTATCCCTTGAATGGTAAGATCTGAGTTGGAATGCATGATATTGAAAATATGAGGCAAGAACTGGTTCATTATAGGAATGTGTATCATTATACTCTAGATAGAATGAGAAAACAGAGGGCCGAAAGAAACAAATCAGTAGCGTTATACGTTTCATTAACACAACCGAGGAAATGAAAAGATAGATGGTTACCATAGCTTTGGTCTCTGTAGGGGAAAGCGAGTGATTTATCAGATGGCAGTGATCGTTTGTTGATGGGAACCAGAAAATTGTATAACTGATAATTTACTTACGCTTATCGTACTGGTCGTCTGTTCGTTGATGTGCATGGGTACTTTGATGGCCCTTAATCGGAGACTTCTGTTGCGTTCGTGGCAACGCCTATGACACCCATAGTTTTTTGCGGAACGCGCGCTTCAGTTCATGGTCACAACGGTCACTCATTGAACCTTGAGATGTCCTTCCAGGTTGTATTCCTCCAGACGGTTTGGTTCAATAATAATTCCTCCCACAATCCGAGGTCAGTACTACATAGCGAATGACTTACTCAGATAACATCCTGGTGTCTCCGTTTTTGAACACGAGGGTTCTGCCTATCGGTTTTCAATTGCCCGTACAGCGGGTGTTTGGGACTTCGTTCGTCAACGACGCTGGTTGAACATCAGCATGGTTTCAGTCCCGTTCATGTCTGCTTGTCGCATTACCTCAGTGTTCGAAACCATGTCTAGTCGACGTATACTCAAGTTGCCTCTTAGACATTGCAGATGGAGACGGCTCAGATAGCGCCCGTTCCGCTGCTACAGTGCACAAGTTTCAGTGTCGCAAAACATCGTAGACAACACAATTGAGCAGTAGACAAGCAGTTTTGTTCTTATCTCCAGGCTGTGGTTCTTCCAGACACGTTATTCCAAATGTCCGAATGCAACGCCAGCCTTCATCACACGAGCTGGGAACTGACGGTTCACGGACATGTATTTCGACAATTTGCTGTCAAAGTGTGCAACTGTCCACAATTTCTTTGTTGGTTCGGACTTCTTGTGTAGTCACAGCACTTCCACCTGGCAATTGTTGTAGGAAAGCAGATATCTTACCTATGTTTATATCCAAACTAGATTTTGATTCGTCGGTTGCGAAATCTTTGGAACTCACAACGAGACTGGACCTTGACGCGGTGTGACGGCTTGCGCATCTCTTTGACCTATTGGGCTAAACTGGACGGTATGGCCAACACACCGATAGAGTCACTCATGCCAGGCAGGCCAATGGGTAGAGGTCTGACAAACCAGTCTCCTGGTCCTCCAGGTTGGGGGTTGAAAGGAGGTTGGCATCTTCTTCCGGAAAACGTACCAATTCTGGTACACTGCCACCCACCCGCTGCCTTGCG
>JTDE01003636.1:2089-24108 GCA_014338405.1 Paragonimus skrjabini miyazakii
CCATTAGTAATTATCGCATAATATATTTTCGGTCTCCGCAATTATCGGTATTTTTCCTTCGCGTCTGGTATTGTTGCGTATACCTAAGGAAACGTTAATTTATTGCACGTACGAACTAAAGTATCACCAGCCTTCGTCCCACGAGTTCGTAGCTCGCAGTCTGCGGCTAAATCCGTCGACATATTGCTACCCAGGTAGCAGCTGTTGATAACGTCTCCATTAATGCGAACTTCAGGCGCACGTGCCGGAACAACACCTCCGTCCGGTGGAAGCTATAAAACAGAAACACCTTACACGTGCTGACATTCATTCCAGATTCGGATGCCGCGGTCGCAAAACCTTGACTAGTCACTGCAGATCCATCTAACTGTGTGCTAAAAGCGTGTTGTCATATGCGAACAGAAGCATGCATACTATTGGGGTAGGTAGCCGGCTTGTTTTGCCGAAACTTCGAACATCCAGCGAGCGTCTATCCGTCCGGTACTCAACTTCAACGCCGTTCTCTGTCAAATTCTGGAGAGCAGCTGTTAGCCTGACAGTCAGATATGGATTAAACGGAGTTGGGGTTGGGATGAAGCCTTGTTTCACGCCAGTGAAATTGTCGAACTCATCAGAGGCCGATCCACACGGTTGTACCTTCATCTTTATGTCCACATGTAACATTCTAATTAAACTGATAAGATAACCTAGACAGCCAAACGTACGAAGCAACGTCCACGACGCCTCACAGCATACGGAATCGAAGACCTTGTTGAAGTCTACGAAGAGGACATACAGGGGCTGGTTGCGTTCTCCACACTTCTGAATTTGTCGAGCAGCGAACAACAGGCTGTTCGCACAGCGATTCGCCCGAAGTTCACACTGCCCCTGACGAACACTGATCTCCAGAAAGTCCGCATTTAGTCAGTTCAGAAGGATTCTTGTGGGCACTATGCCTGCGTAGCTCGGCAGATTGGTGTCCGGATAGATGTCGAGGCATTGCTTGTTATCATTACCTTTAAACTAAGGTAGGATAAGAGCATCCTTGAAATCTGGTGGCATTATTTCCTGCTCCCAAATGAAGTCAACCAGCTGGAGCCAAGCGCGTTGCAACGCCGACCAGCTATTCTTCAGTGTTTTGCTTGGCAATCCATCCTCGGCCGCAGCCTTTCCACTGCGCAGTTATCTAATCGCCCTCTGTATCTCTAGCAAATCCGGGGAAACAGCAAGTAAAGCTTTGATGGTCTGTTACGGCAAATTATTCATGGTCACCTAATCAATAAGAGCAGTACGATTTGGTGGGCTACCAAAATGTTTCCGCCAAACTTCATGATGTCCTCTGACTGGAAGCATGAACAGTCAGTGTCCGTGCCAACCAGTGCTTTGGTAGACTGTACGGATGCTCCGAAAACAGTCTTAAATGAACCGCAGAACTGCTTGTGCTATTGGCAATCGGTGTAGCCTTACATTAGCTTATCTTGCTTCCTCCACCAATCGTCCTTGGTTCCGCGAACACAGTCGGCCAGTTGACGGCGAGTACCCTGAAACGTCGCTTTTTTATCCGGGTCCATTGTGGAAGCAGTAACCGTTTAATTCTTCTCCTGTACCGAGTTGAAGATAGCCGCGTTGTTGTCGTCGAACCAGTCCGGACGTTTCTAGAGTTCGACATGTATCGTCTTGGTTGGTGCTACCGTAACATCTGGAATCGGAATCTGGAATAAGGAATCGGGTGTTTGTGATAGCCAGCTCGTAAGTAGCACGCAGGTTGAGCAGACGACCACCGGTCCCGTCTACTGAACCAGTACAATGGGATACGAAGACTTCGGGCCAGTCCATAGAATCGCGTCCAACTCGAGCGTTCGAGTAATCCAAAAGAAACAGTCGGTCACTCACTGGTGTCAACCGGATTGTGGCGGACAGCCGATAGTAGAACTGGTCCTTTATATCACCAGTATGATAAATAGCTGGACCATAAACATTAATGAATGTGACCGAGTCGCGGGCGCATGGACAAGACTCGAGGCCTGATGTCTTGCGGTTCACTTGTTATCAAAGCGTTGATACGAACAGCGACTGCAAAACAAACACCATACGCTCGGGAACCATCTGTCAGGTGACGTATGCAGTAGAAGGTGTACCCTGCACTTGCTTCTGGGAGCTCACTTTGGTCTGCAAGCCTTGTCTAATTCAAGGCTGCCACGTCGATGCCATACGGGCTCATTTCCTTGGAAATCAGTACGGTTCGGCGTTCCCCCTTTCTAGCGGTACTGCCTCGATCCAGCAGCGTGCATACATTCTGTGTCCTAGCGGGAAGCGCATTACGTCCGAGGGCGTATCTCAGGTTGGTCTTCAAGTTACTGAAACTCGAGTGAGTATTGTCTGTTCTAGGATTCGTAATGGCGGGGTCATTAGGGTAGGAGAGGGGCGAGAGTTTGGTGGTAACATATTTTCGTCCACCCACCTTGCAGCAAACAGGAGATAAGGCAACCCGGTTTATCCTGGGCGACAGCGGATATGGTATGGTATTTGGTTTTAATCGCTTACTCATGGCTTATATGGAATTCGGATATTGTCAGGACGCTTAGACCAAAACAAAAGAGAGGTTAGGTTTTTCAGTCATAGACTCTGGATAAAAAGTCTGTACCATAAGCCAGCGGATGACATACATACACACAAAAACAACACCGTCGATCACCAACAACAAACCAAATTGCAACATCTAAGCATATGCTCAATAGTCACACCTGTAAAGTCACAACGTTCATGTAAGACATATATAAGAAATACAACAAGACATATAAGACATTATTGTAAAAACAAACAAGTCACAAACACAAAACCAGATCAGGAAACAACCAACAAAACACATTAGCACCATCCATAATGAGCACATCCACCTTTTATTTAGCTGCTCCGCTTTAGCTAGTCTGACAAGTTTGAACCTGCAAGAACCGTACTCCTAGTCAGTATAGCCCGCCGGATCAAAACAACAATCAAGCCTGACAACCACGTCATGATGGCACACACGCACACAGACAAACACGTATCATCGCCATTCAAGCGGAACGAAGGAAAATCAGAAAGAAACGCACTGATAAACAAGCAAGATCGCTACACACCTGGTCACCTGCCAACGACACCGTTCCATCAACTGGAAACGATCACCTAAGTGGTTATTCCATAAAGTGGATGCTCAACCGAACAGGCAACTGCGTAAACGGAATTCCTTCCCATCTAAAAGTGGCCTACTTTGGAGCTCGCCGTCCAAATCTATGGTCAATTTTAGGTTGTTCGAGACATCTAAAAGCCTACCCCATTAACATAAGCGACAGTCGTCCTCAATCACAGTTCTCTCTCAACATATTCCCCCAAGTCACCAAATGTACACATCTATCCTTGTGCAGGCATGTTTGTTTCTGTTTTATCACAATCCTGATTCACTTTTTTAAGTCACTGTACAGCGTGGTGTCTATTCTTATGCTTTACACCAACAAATTTATTCCCCCAGTAAAACAGATAACTGAACGCATAAGCATTTGACCTTTTTTTTTTTGTAAAACCTATGAGACTATTAATTGGATCGCTCCGGAAACTAATTTGAAGTTATACGGTGTTTTAGCTTGTGGATAAAACTCATAAGCCTCGCTGAAATTCGATATCAGTTATGTGGACATCCAGAAGTGTTTCTTTTTATTTTCGTATTCGACTAAGTGTAACCAAGCCTGAATTTCTGTAGCAAATTCAAGTATATAGTGTCCAAACTTCCGTTTACACAAACATTACCTTACTATCTACAGTCTTGAGTTGCAAATAAATTCCGTCTAGCGTGAGGTAAAATATGGGAGCACTAAGGTTTTTCAAAGGGCAGATATTCGAGATACTAACTTTTTTCGCGTTAAACTGATGAGGTAATTATTCTCAAATGAAAGGATAAATAAACAAGCAAACAACTTTAATGCGGGCTTTTCATCCGACGGAATTCCACGTTTAACAGTGAAGAGTCGAAGAGGATTTTCATACATTGAACAGAATCATACAAACTAACATAAATGCGTTAACACTGCTATTCAATTGATTTTGACGAAGCAAGATTACCGCTATGGTAAACTAACAAATATAGAGAATGCAGAAACGATTTTGGTATGTTTCACTTATAGTTACCGCCGTGCAAACTGACCTTTTCCGAGTTTTTGATCGATTAATGTTCGACCATAATTGGCCATTCGACTCTGCAGTATGTACAACAAATTCATTACTTTAATCAATACTTAGAACTAGACAACAGGTCATAATAATTCATAAAAAGTTCTTTATATTCGACGAATGCGTAGCGCAGTCGATACCGAAAAATCCAGATATATTAAAAATTTCCTACCAGCTCCTGAAGATTTAAATGGGAGTTCGATACCAACTTTATGAAATTACCAAGGAAATGTCTTTAGATCCATTTTCCCCATGACTCAGATACATAAGTAATTACTTTCTCACTGTAAACGACATTTTGGTTCTGTTTAACAGAAAAGTGGAGAAATTGGTTAAAAATCTGTCTAGCTAATAACCGTAAAGCAATGAAAACGACACGTCATAAAAATCCCCAGGAGTAATAAATGGGCTTCGGAATCAAGACTTAAAGACCGTATTGTCTGCCACGGTTTGTAACCTACTAGCTAGCTGTAATGTTTTTATGTTTCTCCTAAGGCAACAGTAATCGGTAAGCATTTTTTTCAAAAATTTGTTTTTCAGTGATACATATCAGAACCGATGAAACATTAACATCCTTCAAGACACCAACGGTATCCAAGTATTAAAACGGATGTTTGAGCTTAGGAATGTGTCGGTTGTTGACGGTTCATGAAACAGTCATAGAACCAAAAGAGACAACTGGAGTTAACGTCATAAGATTCAGGATAAGACAGCGTATACTTTCAATCTAACGTACTGGATAAGCTTCTGTAAACAAAAAACGTACGTGAACACTCCTGGTTTGAGCAAACAGAGGGGAGTAGTAATCGCACCAGTGTAAAAAAATCACCGTGAGGAGTAGCACATCCGGCGATCTTCATCGCTAGGAGGTTCTGCGATGAAAGGTTCTGTCGGGGAAGAACCCAATTCCCCGAAAATACCATTTTTATTTGACTTCGCAGTGGCCTAACTGACTACTGATTTTAGTGACCTTCATAGTCGGCGTGGTCATGTGCCACGACCATCATCACGTGCGTTCTCAACCTTTGTGCAAAATTCTGGCGCCCGGCCCACACGCACGTACTTTGCTTGGGACATCACTGTACTGTCTGGATCTTTGTCTGGTCCACTTCTGTCCTTGTTTTCTGATTGGCCACGACCCCTTTAAATGTTGTCTAGTTTGTGACCGTGTTGTCTTCGGATTGAGTGACACGAAGTGGCTCTGTCCAGATTCCTGTCTGTTCTCTGTGTTCGTTAGTTAGCCTGAAGTGGTTGAGTTGGCCGAGAAGATTCGTATTATTCTTGCATATTTCGTAGTCAGTCGTTCAGAACCTTTGAACGTCGTTCCGTTATCTATTGTTTCACTAACCGTTATTCTGTTGTCTGTTTACGCGCTCGAAGGCCGTATACAAAGTTACAGCAGGTTTTTTGAAAGCTTCCGGAAGAAAAAAGAATGCCCTATGGCGCTTTAGGCGTTTACGGGTGTAGAAATGTCACTGTTACGCTTCCATCCACCAGGCAGTTTTGGATTAGTAAAACACGTCATTACGGATGCAGGCAATCGTTCTAGCAAGAACCAAATCACATTCTTCCGTGAGTAAATGAGAAACTACCTCCAGTACGGGTGGTTTAATAGACTACACTTGAAAGCTCTTCAAACGTGACAACAGAACCAACTAAACAATCACTCTCGTTATTCACTGAAACATCATAACGTCTATTTTTAGGCAATGGCTTTTGATGTCCCGAGATTGTCTTCCTAATTTTTGAAAAGTATTACACAATCAGTGAAAACATTTAAACATGTGGCGCGCACAACCCTGCCCAATTTGATCTATTTTAAGCAACTCGTCACCTGCTTAGCAGACAAAATTATTTGAATAGAGTAATCAGAAGGCACGAATTACGATGTGAAGTCATTTCGTACACTCTGGTAGGTCGTAAACGTGTTACTAGCATGAGAATAAAACAACAAGATAGATGAAACAGTTAAAAGTACAATTCAGGTTGGATCGTGAGTGGTACTCACGGTTAAATCCATGAAAAGTAAAGATTGACAGTCAGTTGTTTTTGTGTGTAGAACCAGCTACCGACGGTTGCTCAACAATACTTCGACATACTTAAAAATTTGTGAGCTGTGAGCATTCATCAAAAGCTCGAACGAGGATACGATATTGACACAGTGACCTGTGGTCGATAAATGCTTCGCAATGAATGAAGCGGTATTTCGTCCTCGCTGAGTGTTACTGATTAGTGGATGAGTTAACGAAATTCTCAACCACTTTGGGATATACTCCTTGGACCTGGTTCTAAGCGTTTTTTCTGTTCTGCCAGTGTATGAGTTTCTGCAACTGCAGGAAAAGTGGTAAGCACGATGACTTGTAGAAAACATAAGACTGTTTTTGACCGAGAGTACGGGTAACCTAGTCGTTTGTGAGAGCTAGTCAAGCTTTGCTGCATTATACGCACGTTTCAACGCGACACTGATCATCTCTCCAAAAGTGTTCATCAAAATATCACGTTTGAAGGAGAGTTTGATGTAGACAGCCTGTTTAGTTACTTCCACAGTTGCATTTCCCGCATGGATGAGCTTGCTTCATTTCTAGATGAAATAGTCCGAGGATTTGTTATCACGAAGCGGTTAATGCAACACTGTTTGCTCAGCTTGTAATCTACCCTGGGAGCATATTCTTGACGTTCTGTACAACAGCGTACGTACTAGTGACCTTTCGTATGCAACAGGAGCGAACTTCATGAAGTTCATGTATTGTCCCGTCCATGTTGGCTTACGGTACACTGAACGTTCAGCAGATCTGTCTGAACGGCGCCGAGCCAAAATGCCCAAGAAGAGCAAACTGTTCTCGCCTGTGTACTCAACTGTGACTGAGATATTTTGAAGGACTGAGTTGAAAGCTTGAAACGTTCTTTTTATTTGTTTCTTGTCTTGTCCAATCAAGAACATGTCGTCGATATATCGGTTGTAAAGTTTCATTTCGTCCACAACTGGAAGTAATGCCTGTTCAACTTTGGCCATGAACACGTCAACTAAAATAGGGCCGAGCGGGCTCCTCATGACTGCGCTATCTCATTGGTGAAAGCCTTTACCAATGAAAATTCAAATCTCACATTTACCGGGCAGAGTAAAGGTAAACGTTTTAAATAGCCAACAGAGATTGAAAGGCAAATGGAGTTGAATAAAAGGAAATCACGTAAAATCTATTGTTTCTCCAGATAGTACGTTTGTAAATAAAGAATTAACGTCCATAGAACACATGGTTTCTGTGGCAGCATTCAAATACACAGTATGATTTCAAACGTGTCTTTCAAGCATCTTCTAATTGTTTTTGAATAATTCGTTCTTCTTTCTAAAGCCAAAACATTTTTCGCACTTTATAACACAATGAAACTACTACACTTTTTTATCACATGTGAACTAGTATCAAAGTATAATCAGATGTTACTGTACACATTTTAGCCGTTTGCTTTTAAGACAGTAAGATATGACTTTATTATTGACAATGTTTCTATAATTCTGTCTTATTTCTGAACATTCCTCCTTCGGCTGTTTTTCTTCACTAGAGCTAAACAGTCAGTTGTCGATTCAAACAATAGTTTTCATTCAGTAACTGAAATGATTTTCAACAAAATTTTCCGAACAAATGAAACGTACTAGATACAAGCATTTCGTGTTCACTCTTCATTACCAAAGATACAATAATATAAGGTGAACTTGTACATCGTTCACAAGTGACTGAAGATTTCAAATTCAGACAGATACTTCAGCAAGTCCATTTTGAATAAAAGTATTAGACCGGAGGTATGTTGTTCATGAAGGTCGCTGATCGTGTAAAAACATGTCCTGGCCGGGATCAGAACTCCGGTCACGTTTCCTTGAGGCATCTGTGTTGAATATTTCGCCAATAACCTCATCTAAGATACGAACGAATTATCCTGTGGAAAAAGGTAAGCCACATTAACTCGTGAACGTTGCTCAAAGTGTCAGACCGTCTCAAAGGGAAAGCAATAACTGTTCGCTTAACTCCATTTAGTGACCTCTCAATTTGGACTTCAACTTAAGTTTATATTACAGAAGCCGAAAACAGCCGTTTCAACAAACAACTTTTGTTGAGGCAGTCGAAGAGATAGATATGCACGATTTTTGTCCACTAAATTTCTCTGGATATTGCCAGGTACGTACCTTAGAGCAAGTGATTATAAAGCATAAAACACGTGTCAAACGTGAAAATGAACATCGAGGGGACTCGTGACTTTCCTGCGTTCAAATCAGACACTGTCATCACTATCATGGATGCGTTAAACTAGTAGCCGCACTCACGGAACTAAACGCCTACATATCACGGTGACTGCCTCAGTATAGCGAGAGAGCCACAGCTTACTAGATGAGCAAACTGTGAACATTTGTGTAGGATCCACTTGGTTATGATTCTCTAGAACACGACAAATAACCGTTGATATCATTGGCCTATGTACATGCATGCGCATCGGCCTGCACGTGGGTCACCGGCTTCCACATACAAGCCGACATGCGAAACTTCCGTTGTCGTTCCGTCACGTAATTGTAACCGACCTAGCGACCGCATGAAAGGCGGTAAATAACCTGAGATTGCCGATGAGTAGTAGGGGATTTGAGTTTTTATGTAGACTGAACATCACCCACAATAGGTCGCAGTTATCCCATACGCTTTCCAGTCGGCCCATTTCGAAAGGAAGCCCCAGACTCGGGTTACGCTCTCATTAGAGCTCGTCAGTAGTGCATATCCTTGCCATGGCCGGGAGTAGAACTCTGGCCACGCTTTCCTGAAGCCACCATGTGGACCGCTGCATCATTGACCTCATTTTGGGTATGACTGAATCATCATATAAGAACGCTCAACCACATTCGCATTTGAGTAATGCTGAGATTGCCCGGTTGTCTCATGACAGATTGGCTAGAGTCCTCGTCTTGGCAAGGATATAGTGACGCGCTCTATTGAGGGGGAAACCCGATTATAGTGCTTCCTTGCGAAAGGGTAGATTGGAAAGTCTAAGAAAACGTGACAGCCGCAATCAGTTGTGGGTGATGTTCAACTTACATAAAAACCAAAAATCTCCTACCACTCATCAGTAGTCAGATTATAGTTCAACAAGTAAGTGATTTCTGTGACTTCAACTGGGACATAGGTCCTAGTCGAGGGGTCATCGGTTGTCGTTAACTGGACAGTTACTGTGTCTTTTCTGGAGGCGATCGGACAATGGGAACTTTACTCACAGGCAGTGGTAAATGAGCGTCCACATATGATGATTTAGTCGAGCTTAATGTGAAGTCACTGGCGTAGGGGTTATCTCGGTTGCCTCATGAAATTGTGAGATTGGATGAACGAAAGTGGGGGAAGTTTCAGAGGTGCAGACAGAATCTGACTTGCGATATAAGTTGATAGGACATATGTTTCATTGTATGTCAGTTGAACAGCGGCAGTTAATCGCTGTTGTAGCGACTTACTGACATCATCGCCTCTGAACGGTAAAAGCTAAAAGACTTTCAACTTTGGCAACACCATTACTGTATGCTAAGGTTAGTTTGCTTCGGAAAATTTGGAGATTGGTGACTGTAGACACCCGTTAATAGACACCTGTTAATCACACGCACTTTACTTTAAAGTGTATGTTGATTAAAAATCTTTATCACTTTACTAAACAAAGTTTGTGGGAAATCTTGAAGTGAAACTGTTAAGCTGTATTTAATGGCCATCCGGGATGCAATTCCGATTAACTGAATGTTGCACTGAAACTTTACGAGTTATGTAGATATTCAAGAGAAACATTATATTCATGCTTACATTTTACCGGACCATGAATCGTGTGTAAAGACTTTCTTGATTGTCCTGTCACTGAAACCACAGAACTTTTTGACCGGCATTTTGATTACTGCTCAGTTTTTTACGCTGTGAGAATGTTACACACGAACGTTACATTTGCGTGTGATGAGTCGATGGTTGCCAATTTGAAGCCATGGGTGCAATGGTCCATAGGATTACTCCATGAAATCGTTGCGAGGGTTCAAATCCCAGCCGCGACAAGGATATGCACTTTAGATGGACTCCGACAAGAGTGAAAATTTAGTCTGGTGCTTATTCTGGGAGGGGACTAGTTGATGTGTTCGTAGGAATGAGGAATCTGCTGACATTTATAAGTGAGGTTCAGGTTCTATCAACTCAATCACTCAGTATTTCTTGGTAAACATGTGGTTAATTGATGCATGCTGTTTTAACGAACATCATGAACAGTCGGGACTTGGAATTCTCCCTCACACTCGCGAGTAAAATTTTCATAAATGCATCCACTTCACCGGTCTGACACATATAGAATACACTTATAAGCAGAACTTAAATAGGCCCTCTTTTATCATACTGTCTACATAACCTGGAGTACTGGTCAAGAGAACTGTTCAAGGGTGCCTGAACCATTTCCCTAGTAGAAATTTATCGTACGACAACCTATGCTGTTCATAGGAGCACAGGTTTGCTACGTAAACTGAAGTGCTTGGCATTGGGGGCAAACATGGTTACATCAGTCCAAGACGCTTATGAAAGTGAGGCAGTTGCTGCTGACGATCACTAGCCATGAGAAAGGAAGGACGTTTCATCGCACTGACCAGAAACAGATTCGTCTGAAAATAACGATGTTTTCATTTGCGCTGATGACGATATTTGTGATTCTCTGGAATTTTGGCGCTGTTCCACATGATATGGAGCAAAAGAACGCCTTTAAACCGACAGGATCGTGGATGAAGTTGGAATGTAGTTCATTACATATTTTGCATCAGATGACATTGGCTGAGCCTTGAAAATAGCGCACTTCTAGTTTTCACTGGGTCGAATGCGGAAAAGGTTGTTTTTAACTATTTGTCAGGTGGAAGTTTCAGGTGCAATTCAATGAAGAAAGCAGAGCAAACCGTGTTCGGAACGAGACTGATCGCTTACACATGGAGGTGTGCAGGTTCTTGGAAATCTTACTACAGCTCACTGAGAAACGTTGATCTAAGGCTGAAGGTTCTCCACTCTTTAGTGACACCATGTCCATGAATCGACTTTGTTCTTTGTAAACCAATCAAAATTTCCGTGGTCTATTTTATAATGAACATTCTGACTCAGAGGGCCAGCGTGAGGTGTTACAACCAAACATATCGGAACGTTAAAAGGAAATGCCATGGTATGAGAGTTTTGTGGATTGATGAGCAGATGATAAAATCTCGTCACCCAGTACAGTTCTATTAACACAGTCCGATAAGTTTTTAATTCTGACAGTATGACTGATAGTCCTCAATAGATATTGATGCTGAAAAGATTTGCGTTGCATTTGTGCACTGGCTATCATTATATGAAACTATTTCAATGGCGCCAGTGAAGTCTTCTCAGGACGGAGTGCGACAGTTAACGATCTTTTACTACCTACGAAGCTTGTGGACAAAGGTTTAGTTTTGTACATTTCACCCAGTTTGAAGAAAGGAACATTGTCCCTAAGTTTACACACACAAAGACTCAAACTATTGTTGAAAAGAAAAATACGCACTGCAACGTTCTACCGTCAAACAGTCTTTTGTCAGAATCTTGATTGTAGTTTGCTTCCTTACTGTCAGAATCTGTGTTACACGAAAAATACTGAAAACGGTATGCATTATTGTAATTTGTTCTATGTTCTACCAGTTTGTGGGAAAATTTAAATAGTTGCTTGTTTAAAAGCCGTTGTGTTATTTAATGGTGACTGAATATACTAACTTTTATACAGTGAGAAACGGTTGTACCCTATAAAATACACACCAGTCATTCCTGCGGATAGGAAAGCTGTTAGAATGTGCCTCAAAAATTATTTGTGATATAAAATGTACCTGAATCTGTTTCCAGACACAGGCGGAAAGCGTTTGATAATGTTCAGTTATCAATAACTCAACATACTGGTACTCGACCGAAACAAAGAGGGACGTAGTGGGCGTTCAGCTGATTACCAGTGCAATGTTACATTGTAGACTCGCTGAAATGTTTGGTCCGTCCATTTCTCCCTAGACTTCTTGTTTACTTGGTCACCAATCCAACTAATCCTGTAGCGGATTTATGCTGAACGCACACTTTTGAATGAACGATGCGAACGGCCAATGTAGTAGCTTTCTGTGTGAAAATTTCTGAATAGTACTTCATTTCGGAGGCACACTGAATTTAAGTTTTCGAGGTATACGCAATAAACATCAGACGCGAAAGACAAAACTGATAATTGAAAGAGACCCAGCGTAAATTATAAGAAAGCCACACTGGGTCTCTGTCAAGGTTAAAAGACAAACATACACGGAACTAACTAGGGATGTTCAAGATCCGACCGTCGAGCGCGCGGGTAAACGGGGAGAGTATGAGGCGTCATGCGTGCGCATGGGCTGACAAGCATGCAGGCAGAGAAAATCGGTCGCATGTAGCAAGCGGATAGCGAGCAAACATCCTTACGATCTTGTGTATAACGCGAACTAAGATTTTGAGAAAAAATTACATATCGTACAATAGGCTAACCGAGGTTGTCGCCATGTCGCTACAGAACCAACTCGCAAAGTGCAAGTTGCCATTCAATTAAATTCACAATTTTTAGAAAGAACATCATGATGGTACGTCATCTTTACTTGGTCAGTCAATCTGTTGATCTAAAACAGCTCGAAAAAGGGGTCAAATTGACCGGTTGATTCATCCAGTGATAAACGACGACTGATATATAATTTTAGTGCATCGCGCCCGTCGTGTCACAGTAAATTTTCCTAGTCAACAAGAGTCAGGCAAATCCGAGGCAACATTTATTTTAATCAACTTGTGTCGATCTAAACGGCGTCCTTGTTTCGCATTTATGAAAACTAGCAAGGCTCACCTGTAAGGCAAACTACTTCAAATTTTCAGTTATCCTTAGATTTCTATGTTGTGCTGTTTCTCTTAACGGTTGCAAGCATCCGTGTGATTGATTATCGGAAGTCTGAGTGTTGTCATTTGCCTGACTATTGATTGTTTTCCGGTGTATGCTTGATAGACTAAATGTTACAGTAGCAGTGATCTCTAATTCACTCATACCACTGAAATGAACAATCTGGCGCTCTGTAAAAGCGGTAGGACTCTAACTTGTCTTCTGTGTAAGATTCGAACTCATTCAACCTGTGGACGAGTTCCATCTTTGAACCCTAAGATATTAAAACGAAACCCAAACTGAAGTCTAAAATGTGCGTATACAAACGGTGTGCCGACTTTTGAAGTTCACTCATGCAAAAATCCGATCCAACCCTACCCTTCTCAAGCGTTTTCCGTCGTATATTCCACGTCTCCAGTTTCTGACTGTTAACTGGACCTTGACCGAGATCTTTTTTTGTTTCGTCCCGTCAATCTGATAGTTGTGTGAATAACTAGTTGTCAGTTATTGTACTTTGCTTGGGTGGTGCGTGCATCACATTTCTGGAGCTTGACTCCTTCCCCTTATTTCTGAACTTGTCTACGACTCAAAAAATTGTTTAGGGTATGAATGTCATATTACGCGATTATAGTCCATCTCCAGTTCATTTAGAACCAAACTGTAATTAATTTCACAATCTGTCGATCGAAACTGTCGCGGTTGTATGATTATTCATTTTGTTAATTTGCTCAATAGTGCCGTGGCATTGTGATTCCATCCTGTTTTGATTAGTTGGTTTATCGCTGCTTGTTGCTCAACGTCTCCGTGGAAGATTGTACAAAGTATATAGCTGTCGTGAACACAGAACAGAGTTAGAGTGCATCACAGAACATGTTAATCCATAAACACGTCAATTGCCGCCTTATCGAAGAAGCATCGTGTAATTCACTTTGTCTTATTGACTTTGAAAATACAACTCCGAATAAAAAAAGGGTTACAAGGCCAATAGAAGTGAGTGAAGGACTGTCAATTCTACAACCTCTTGACCGTATTTATGTGGATAGCACCACGCATGGCCCCAAAGTATTATGATACCATCCGGTAAGAATGCTGACACCCAGACTTGTTCTGTTGACATAAATAATGCCTCACCATCCGTCAATCCTAATCAGTCATACAGAACAAAGACATATAGGCAAACATAGGTTTTCGAAAATTCATCTTCAGGCCGGTACAATTGTATGAGTTAATAGAGTTAGATCGAGATATCGATCAGATTTATTACAAAGAAACTAGGTCACTTGTCAGTCAATTGGTGATAGCTTGATTGGTCGGTTACGTCACTCCTGTCCATTGGTTTGACCGCACAGGTTGACCATCGATCCGGTGGATTTGTGGCCATGGTAGGTGCAGCGCTTCAACAAACCGTTTTTGATGACATAATACCGGGTCAAGCAGCCTGATTCCAATCGTCTCGGCGGTAAAAGTGTTCTAATGCGGATCGCTTTTGATGGGATACCAGGCACGCGATATACCCCTTTTTGAGGGCTTGATCAGTGTTCACGTCGTGTCCGCTTTCAACCAGATGAGCGAGAATTGCACTGTTGACCGATCGTGATTCCCCGTGCCCCAGCCACCGTGGATGGTGTTCTCGGATTCGTTTCGAAAGTTGTCTTGAAGTTCGACTAATATAACCTACTCCACGGGAACAAGTGAATGAGTAGATATACATAGATGAGGCTTGAACTGTCAGTCTATCTTTGCTATAAAATCTAACAATTGTGGATGTGGAGAATTGAATACAGAGTTCAGCCATAGCATAGGTCCTGCTAATTGTCTGGTTGAGCCTACTTCTCAGTCATTCTGCGGCACTGTCACCTTTGAACGGTAATCGGATAAACACAGGCTTCTTTCTTACGTCATGCACTTCAGGTTTAGGTGATATTCTGAGCATATTCCTGGCGATAAATCGTTCCGGGTATCCGTTATTATGAAACACATTCCTTATGAATTCGAGTTCAATTTGTAACGTACTCGGTGAACAAAGTTTGTATGCTCTATCAGTCAAGCAGCGCACTAGATTTCCCTTCTGTTTTAAGGGTACAAAACTGTGACAGTTTGTGTACTGACCTGTCCACGTATTCTTTTGGTGGATTCTGCGTTGAACAGTACCGTCTATTCGTCGATGTAAACGAACATCATACAGAAGTTTGCAATCAATCTAACGAAAAATTAAGGTGTCCCCGGAACTACGGTCTATTTGCACTATCAGAATGAAAGAAAAGAAAGAGAGAAAACGCAGTCTACTAACTTTGACGGAGACCACACATTAAACACCGTAGACACAAGCACCATCACATTTAGGATGGTAACTCTTGTCTGGTGCATAGTTGTATGTCAGTTCAAAACACGTCCAGCAGCTGTCATACACTAACTGTGTTCAGTTTGTCCGATTTTAGTTCTGCAATGCTAACCGTTTGGGAGAAAAACGACTGAATTGAATTTTTGACATTTTCTAAGCAGCTAGGTTATCTTGATGTTCTCGCAGAGTGACTTCCAGGATCATGAAAAAGCTATGGCCATGTGTAGATCTTTCTGCCATATTCGCTACTGGTTTCAGTTAGTACACTGCCTAACTTCTGAAAACTACCTGTGTTGTAAACAACGGAGCTACAACAGAATGGACAACTTGTTCAAAACACGTCCAGCAGCTGTCATCTGAAGACCAGGTAGATTGTGACTTCAGAAGTAGGAGCAGTGAGATGCACGAGTGTGCTTGATTAAGAAAGCTCTGATTTCGTTATTTAAGCCGCACCGAGATTCCTAACCTAACTCCTTGGTCTCCCTGATCTAACAGTTACCAACGTGAATCGTTTGTTTCGGCCGGCGTACTCACCTCCGTAAAGTGGATATTGACTGCTGACAATAACCCGGCTAGCCGAAGAACTAACGAAGCAGGTACATGTAACTTGACTTGCAGATCATTAACTCTCGGCTATTGGGATCAGATACCATTCTGACATATCAAGAAACGTCAGGTCTGACCGAGGACATCTATACACTATAGGAAAACCTAGTGTAATTGCCACTGAAATCACCTCAGGTGACCTTACGGGAGGTGCTAAGACCAGTCCAGGGTATCAAAAATCCCGACTGTCCCTCATTTCAATGGCGACGGGGGCTTCAAAATATGCTACAACACTCTGGCTCAGCCCTTCTCACTCGTAGGTCGCCTCAAACAGATTCCGCAATGCTTGCCTCGGCCGGTAACACTGGCTCCTGATAATGGTTTTACATCAACGCGACTTTGTTCTCCAGCAAACTAGATGGGCTCCGATAACTCTGTTTTTGGCGAACCTCAGTTGTAGCAGTCAATACAATGAGATATGATGTAAGGAAGAAGTGTGTTGAGTTGATTTGTATTTCCCTCGTACGACAATGTCTCAAAATGATGGCGAAATTGATGAAAGAGATAGCGTAGCTGCATGTTTGGGTCCGTACCTAAAGCCCTCGAATATTCCTAACAGAATGTAATTGAATCTGCCGGAAACAGTCTGCCAAGCGGTTCACTTTGCTTGTTTGACTGATGGGAATTACAGATTGTTTTCCGCGTACAGCGTTGCCAGCACAACCTTGCATAACTCTATGTGTAGACCATCATTTTTTTACTACGCTTTCGGTGAGAGATCTTAATCCCTCAGGAGCTAAATACCAAAAACCATTCAGTTAATAATGTACAATCTTCATTCGCTTTGGACTGTTTCAATACAGCAGCTAAAACTGGACCAATTTTATATGTTCAACGTAGCAAGTGAATCAAACGCCATCTTGTCTTGGATGCATTCTCATCAATGAGGTTGGTATGTTAAAGAGTCTACAAGTCATAGGTCCGCCTGATCATGGTGACCACAGGACAACTGGATTCAGCCAACAATATTGAATTAGAAAATGTATTCCTCCGAACTTAAAGGTTGGAAGGTCAGTCATAAATTATGTTCCTCAGGGATAAACGTAGAACTCAGCAAGGTTGAATAGCCGGGCTTGTTTACCATAATCAACCTAGATCGTTACTAGAAGATCATATTTGAGGAGACCTCTAATGCCGTTAATAAGCATACTTTCATTGAAGCGTCCTCAGTCTATTAAAATCGAGAAACCTGAGCAATGAAGCCAAAAATCTGATTACACTGAAACGTTTATCGTATAACAGGTACCAATTAGAATCGAGTGAGCTTGGGTATGTCGAGTTTGTCATGTGGCACAATTTTACCACGGCCACTATCATAAAGAACCAATTGTCCTATCAACACATCTGTACTGAAAATCTGAAAGTAAGTCCTTAACATATCTACGACACATATAAGGAGTCGGGGTTATCATTCTACAAAGTCGAACCCCTGGTGGATTTTCCAATGCTGATGTGAATGGCAGCAAACTCCCTGGGTAAACAGTACTTAATTGTGCATAACCAAAAATCAAGGGCACTTTTTGAGCACATAGAGAGAAACCCAACCGACTTACCCAAAGGTTCACTGCCACAAGCCAGAATTAAATATGAGGACTTACCTACTCACAAATCAATCGATCTGGACTTGATATCCTCCGTCATCATAACAAGCTACAGCATTAGACTAGCTAGACGATTAACGGTTATACATATTCGCTCCTTGTTAACTGATACTCAGCAGAATACTTATGAGTAGTCGGGGATTTGGCTAATTTCAAGTTGAAAGTCACGCATATCTGGTCGCAACTGTCACATTCCTATAGATTATCCCGTCGGTTCTTTTCGAAAAGAATCATCAGAGCTCGTCAGTAATTTATATTCTTGCCACGACTGGGGTTAGATCTTCGGCCACGCTTTCATGAAGCAACTGTGTTGACCACTGCGCCATTAACCTCACAATACTCATATTACTCACAAGCGAAAGTGGTTGAGCGTTCACATGTGATCCGTACTGGCGTACTGGTCAACGCGTGTCCGAAGTCCTAGCCTTTACAGAATGACTGAAAACGGTATGTAAGTATACCTACTTTCGAAGGTGGACGTATAGATGACCTGGAAAACTATAGATCACTAGCTTTGCTTTCGATGGTATCCCAACTACTAAAGAGTTTTCAGGAGGCATCTTTCCGGGACAAGGTTGACTACCTTAAACTCATCTCCATGGAGAATCATAGCTTCCTCAATGCATCTTCGTGTTTCACGAATTTTCTGATTGTTAGTAACTTTCGTACAAAGGTTGTTAACGCAAAAGTGACTGTTGATATGGTTTATATCGTGTTTTCCAAAGCTTTCAACTGGGTTGATCACTCTATCGTGCTACGGAACCTCCACAAATGTGGTTCCGAGGAGCGCCTACACATAGGACTCAAGAACTACATAAATAAACGTGGATCAGACGTCAAGGTGAATTAACATTTATCAAGATGAGTCCCTTCCACGACTGACGTTTTGCGAGAATCCATCTTCGAATTCCTTCGTTCATTCCTTTCATTTCTTGAACTACTCGGCATAGTCACATCACCGACGTTGCTGTACACCTA
Source organism: Paragonimus skrjabini miyazakii (assembly GCA_014338405.1). Lineage (NCBI taxonomy): Eukaryota > Metazoa > Platyhelminthes > Trematoda > Plagiorchiida > Troglotrematidae > Paragonimus > Paragonimus skrjabini miyazakii. The sequence goes on from JTDE01003636.1 coordinate 20,705, forward strand.
GGACACAAAACTCCAGCGAGTTTCAGAGTGACTGGAAGCTGTAACAACCAATGGGAACCAATGGGACTTTTCAAGCCAGTGATTGATAGAAAATGCTTTGACGACCAACATCAACGAATGTAATCCCATGTACATACTGACTACTGCCTTGATAAAACAAAGGTACTCGTATCAGTATGCGAACGAGATCTGGGAACTCTAAAAACAGACAGTGTGTGTTTGCCTGCAGCTTGTGTAGCCACGGCTAAAGAAACACTAATGGCACGGGAACTTTTGAGAAGATCCTGTAGAGCGCTCCACCCTGAATTGTGTTTGCCACATTCCGTCATAATCCGCTCAAACCTAGAAGTGAACACACAGGCCTGTCTACGTTATCTTATGAAAGATATATGCCACTTATCGAAAGCGGTCAGAGACGGTTCACTAGAATAAGTATGAGGCTCAGGAAAATCATCTACTAAGAGCGTCCAAAAAGAGTAGATCAAGTCTAAGTACAGACACATCAAGGGAGAACCAATTCTCACCTACAATATACTCCACCTCCCGGGTGACCTACTCCAACATTTTCCACTAGACAAGGATGACCGTCTAATGGGTCGCCCGGCGAGATTAGGTTATGGAATAGACGATTTACATTGCAGACAGTACTGCTTCATAGTTAAGGTCTGTTCACACTAGGAAGCACTACCCAGATCTGTAGTCACGGTTGAATCAGTTGATAGATTTAAAACTTCACCCTACAGATACAAACGTGAAAGACACCCTACATTACAATTCACCAAGTTACCGATCTATCCAATCTAACAGATCATTAAGTGCGCATATTTGACAGGATGCTGTTCCAATGTGTTTCAGTGTTCACTGTTGATACGATTGTATGCTGTCAACTTCATTGAAGTCTTTCTTTCTTTACTTCCATTCACCTTTTCTTTATACCTATGCACAGCTTAACAACAACATACAGAGAAAAATTTAGAAAATTTTGCTGTCTCTTGTATCAAGTTATGGTCCTTTCAATAAAAACGCGTCAGACTAAAATAAGGACAACGTCGAACATTCATTTGCACCGAATGCACAGTTTATAACACTTGCTTAGTGTAATAAGAAACTGCGTTCTGCTTTTCTCTGTCCAAACATTCAGATTATTGCGATTTTAGAAATTGCATTACTTATAAATAGTTTGGTAGATAGATGATTTTAGACAAGACCCAATTGTGATATGTCAGGGCTACGACTGGATTCGAATCAGCGACAGAAACACCATACCCAAACGTGGCAAGCGCCCTACCAGATGAGCTACGAAACCATATCAGGAGCTCGGAAATTTCACATTTGGACTCAGTTACCCACCCGTCCCACTGGCTCATGTGAAATTTACCAAATTATCCAGGGATCAACTGCCCCGGAAGGATTTCTCGAACAGTTCACACTGGCGTCCACCAAATATTTAGTCATATCAAATTGTTTAGTAGAATCCAACGCTAACAGGGAGAGAGACCATGATAAATGTAACCACTCCATCAGGGCAGAAAGAAGACATGCTACGATTTGTTATCATTTTGTTCATTCTCATCAGTCGCAACTGTAAAACAGGCTATCTATGTACATTGTAAAGATGAGAACAAACAGGGGTTAAACACACTCATGACCATGGCAACCCGTTAGATTGCCTCAGTCACTTTTGTACATTTACTGTCGACTGGTAGGTTCGCATGAGCGTCGCTTCACAGAAAGCCAGCCACTTTGGTTTCCGATTGTGCAACATTATTCTGGATGATTTTAATGGGTCAACATGGTGAAACGTTGTCACCAGGTGTTTAGCAGTCGATGAGGTTGGATATCGTGCGGTCAGTTCACGAAGTTCAGGCTAGTGCGCCATCAGTTGTTTCAATCATTTCGAGGTGTGTTCTGCCACTAGCTGTGATGGTTATCGGTCTATCCTGCCTACATAAACGTTTCTGCAACTACAACTGAACTAGTACACAACAAGGGGACAGAAAAGTTTCACGATCGTCTTCTGCAATTACACAGAATGGGTCTTGTGGTGGCTCGAACTAAGCGTAACTGCGCAGCCGTATACCCTCAAACAAAGGAAGACTTCACACGTTTATTCCTGATTTCTACTGTTTGGTGGTGAACAACAATACGAAGGGCTGGTTTGTAGGAGACTTCCACTATAAACTCTGCTCTACGGAGAAAACTCAATGGTTTTAAACATTAGCAGCGTTTGCTTCTTGGGTGAATCTAATCATCGGTTGTTACCCAAACTTCAGAAGCAAGCACCTTGTACACACCTGCGACGATAATCTTTCGCCGATGGTGTGGACTTCTAGCAGCTGTTAATCGAATGCGACCCAGAACTGTTAATCGTTTTCACATTTAGAGAAACTTTATAACCGTTCCCCTCATCAAGAACCACCAGGTTAGAGTTTTGCTCTCGCAACTTACCATCAGTAACACATATTCTAGTCTAGACCAGAAGTTCAACTCCTATCAAAATGTGTGTGAGGTTAGCGTATTGACCAACCAGCCGTTAAATTCGCCTTGAACAATATCGACACTAACCCTTCTGAACGTTCAGTTACAACGAATTACAAGTTGACCAAACGTCTCGGTTAGAATCATGCCACGTGTTGTGCTCAGCTTTAGCAATGAGTTCTTCTAATCACAAAACCTGAGTCTTGGGTCCAATTTCAAAAAGGTCAAATAAAAAGTATGTTCGTGTGCAATAACTGTCAAAAAACGTGTGGTGTATCGTCAATTGTGATCACTTCCTCAAACGTTATATTACATTCAACTGTGTAGCTGACGGAGCGTACACAGTTCACAGAAATCGTGAGTGGCCAGCTAAAATATGCTTACAATGACGGTGTATTTCGAAGAAAGGCCCTGAAAAACACGTTCGGTGGATGGAAGTGCGAACGATAGACTTCGCGTGCTTCAAGCACTATAGTAATGAGAGGAACATTGTATCCTGAAATTAACTTTTACACACTCGATTGGCCTGAACACGTATGACATTATTGATACAGAATATTGAACACAATTGTAACGACTGACGTAACAACAGAAAGGAAATCACAACCAGGATGGCTGTCATCTTTCTGGTTGCACATGGGGACGAACGAAAAATAAACGCTCGTTAAACTTCAATATCGGTACGCAATCATTCTGAGCGAGTACGCAAAGACGCTGAACTAAAATTGGATGATTGGCAAACGAACGCTTCCCGCTGGATGCATTATGCTCACACATTTGTTTGTGAGTTGTTAAACAAGGAATTTGAACCACGAATGAGATATCATTTTTAATCTGTTCTTCAACGCCAATTTAGTTCACTCTCTGTGTAACATTCATTAAACGCACATGTGACAAACCAAGTGAACGATAGATCTAAGCAGATA
>JTDE01003637.1:0-17994 GCA_014338405.1 Paragonimus skrjabini miyazakii
TTAGAGCTCATCAGTAGTGCATATCATCGCCACTGCCGGGACTTGAACCACGGACGTGAGGTCAATGGCGCAGTGGTAAACACGGTTACCTCATGAACTGAATGTCCGTGGTTCAAGTCCCGGCAGTGGCGATGAAATCCGATGATACTGTACAGTCAACAATTAACACATTGAAATGTGGCATACTTCAATCAGACAGACTGCAAATTAATCTGGGAGTAATGTTAAATATCACAAAATCATAAAGCCGGAGTTCAGACCAGATTCAATGAGAATGGAATTAATGGTCTGGATATCAGCACTCAATCATAATGGTGTCATCTGTTTCTACCACGCAATGTACGACGCGACTGATACATTCAAGCAAGCAGGTTTGCATACAATCAGTAATGTAATGCATTATTCATCACTACAACTACATTACGGCGCAACCTTTGAACCAAAAGAAGGATAACGTCATTTCCACTACCTAGCTAGCACACTCGTCATAAAATGAATGTCCAGAACCGATTACCATCGTCTTGGATCTGACAGAAAAAAAGGCGTGACATTTGCTCTTCTCTAATAATCGCTAGTGTGAATTTTGCTAAATACCAATCACACTGATTAATCGTGTTTCACATTAAGCTGCTTCATCAATCAACTGAATGGATTTCCTATTCCGAGTGCTCTACAAAGTTAAGCAAAAATGTGGGTACATAATCAAAACGAATTCCCTCTGAAAAGGACAGTGTTTTCAATGCGCAACACTCTGTACACAAAACCGTATCTGTGGTTTTAAGCAATATTATATTAAAATAAGCAGTCCACCTTGAAGAACAAAAATTGATAGTAAATATTCTCACAATAATTACCCGTAAATTAAACTATTAATAGTACGGTTATAAAAGACCAATTCACTTTTTCCAGATGACCAGAAAGGAGTGAACTGCCAAAACCTTGCATTATAGGAACGTCCATTCGAAAATTGAATCGCCCGCCACTAGATCTCTACACATGTACCCTACCAATCGTTCGCCAAAGGTTGGTCTCTAAAGGTGAGCATGCCCAGCCAAACGAAATTATGCTGAGTTGGGGGGGAATGTTGATTGGATGAATGAGTAGTGTTAGATAGAGGACACGGAATCAATCAATGCCGAGAAGTAACCAACATTAGCAATAACAGCATGTTGCATTCACTCTGCCAGCGCACCTGAAAAATTTTGGAGAGTTACCACCGATAACCACGTCTTTGTTACGTTAGAACAGAAAAGATTAAACAACTTTGACCGCCAATGACCACTTTCTATCCAAGAGTTAATAGTTTAAAGGTGAACAAATAGTCAAGCGTCATCCTCCATGACAGGTTGTTCTGTTAGCCAGTATTCGTAAATATATTTTGGATGGCCTCAATGTCTTCCGCCTCGGTCTTCCGAGACAACTGTTGCTTGGCACACTAACCACCTTCAAATCATCTGCAGGTGCGAGATGACGACTTGAGTGAAACTGATTCATAGATGCATGAGTAGATGTCAACAACACTCGGCAGTGAATGTGATACATCTCCTAAAAATCACAGTCAACGTTTGTTCAGTACGAGGTCAACGGAGCAATAGCCAACACACTTGATTCACAAACACAAAGAAGGTCAGAGTTCACATTGCAATAAAGACGCACATATGTACTAATGATGGACTCTAACAGAAGTGAAAACCAAGTTTATAAGCTTTACGTCGTAAATGAGCAAAAACATAGATTAGCTTTTAAGTACTATTACCGTATGTAACGGTTAACAATCGTCAAAGTCTGGAAAATTGTCCTCAACTGGTAGATTTCAACTTACTTCCCTATTCAGCTGAAAGATGGGAGCTCACCATTATCACGTGGATAACTTCGGAAAAACGAATGGCTTCGCATTACTAATAAGTAATTTGGCAGAGTTATGATTTTAGACGAGACCCAATTGTAAAAAGTGAGGGCTTCGGCTGGATTCGAACCAGCGACAGAAACAACATGCCCAGACGAGGCAAGCGCTTTGTCAGCTGAACTACGAAGTCACGCAAGGAGCTCGGACTCAGTTACCCACCCGTCCCAATGTCTTATATGGAATTCATCAAATGAATCCATGGGATCGACCGCCCTGGTAGGATTTCTTGAGCTCTTGGCGTGGCTTCGTAGCTCAGCCGGTAGAGCGCTTACCGGGTCTGGGCATGGTGTTTCTGCTGCCAAGTCGAATCCAGCCGAATCCTTGACTTTTCGTAATTGGGTCTCCTCTAGAATAGCTTTTTATCTATAATGTTATCTGACCGGACTGTGATATTGGGAAGACATCTAAAAGAGATGTTGGAAAAAGAAATAATCCTAGGAACAAGCAGACTATTTTCGTCACCGATTCTGCTGACTAGGAAATCAGGTAGAACCTACCGACTTTCTGTCGATTTCAGAGAGCCAAACGGAGCGACAATTAAAGATGCGTTCTCGATGCCCCAAATGGAAGAGATTTTTGCAAATCTGCACGAAGGTAAACTAATATTCCTCACAGACCTGTGTTCTGGTTACTGACAACTACCAATTGCAGGGAAAGATAGGACGAAAACCGCACTTTGTGTGAACGCACAGCAATATGAATACCCTAGGATGCCACCTGACCCTTACAACGCACAAGTTGAACAACAACTACAATAAGACTCGAGAGAAAACTCATATAGCGAGTCGAGAGAAAAAATGAGTAGATAGTTCAGTTTTGTCGTACAAAGTCAAGCACCATAAGGCGGGATAATTAAGGTTGAATAGCACCATCATTAAAGCGATCGATCACAGATCCTGTAGTAGTTTCTAATTCTTTGAAAGGTCTGCAAATACAGCGAACGAATAGTACAACCAATGGTACATCTGAGAATCGCACTAAACAAGGCTATCCATGTAACCTGCAATGGTTCAGCTGGAACACAGTCCACCAGCACAGCCTTCTACTGAGAATTAGGCAAATTCCAATATAGTTTTCTATGGAATCAACAGTTTCAGTTCTCACATGCAGCTGGCAAGAGCGGAGTAGTTGGTACTCAAGCATACACCCTACCAAACCATTATGGAGCTTCTCAAATTCATACGGTCTAACGGTGATTCAGACTTCTACTTCTGAGTTGTGCACATAAGTTAATAACACAGTGGTATTATGTCGTGACCGTAAAAGACGCTTGGTCTGCGAAGTTGTTTATTGCGGGAAATTCCGTACAGGTTATGCTAAAACACAAAACAACAAACACGTACACTCATTTGTACGGCCAACGTGTATTCACACACACACATTGGGCCGCAGTACACTGTCGTTCGCCTTGGTGGTACGTCCCCCATTATGTGTACACACTATGCCAATAGTCGCTTCTGGTCCATCATCTTCTTGACGTTGAGACTTACTTTTTAGTTCCTCACTGTACACATTGTACCACTCACAAACGAATTTGCCTGTTATGCAGCAGTAAGATCATGTTGTTTATTTTCGTTTACCATTGGTAACCTTTGTAAAAGCAAAATTGATTGCCCAAACTAAACACAGCTCAGTGGAGATTAATTCGAACATATATATCTTTATGCGAATGCGTAGCATTATCACGTCATTTAAACAAAGTAATAAGATAGTCTGTATGTTGCGATTTACGTTGTTAACACGTGATTCATTTAGTGTCCCACTGGCATGCCTACTCAACTATTTAGTCGAACTCGCTCCAGTTGTAGTCAACATAGACAACATGTGTATTGATCGTGAAGTTCCCGTGGGTGTCCGGATAACCTAGTGCAGAACTCGAACATTGTCATAAATGAGTTTCTGATGTTCAGCTAATGCGTACAACGTGATGAACACAAAAGTGTATTATGTCAAATCCTCAAAATCGATACTACGGAAACCAATTACTTGCAAAACTACCTGGTGGACAGTATATGGACAAATGACCGAACAAAAGTTGGCATGAATCCCAGTTTTTTCACTATGAGCAAAGTACGCACGTGTGTACATGTTCACACACACAAAGTAGACGTAATTTCCGAAACACTGTACTTCTAGTGTACTGAACATAACATGTAGTCGACGTATTGATCGTCACAGACGTTGTATCCCCATGTGACGAGGCATTTTCAGACGGACAGATAGTTCAATATGTTGGATAGGGCGAGGTGGTCCACGATCGATAGCGAACAGGGCAAGCGAGATTGGCTGATCAACAGCAAACGATCAGAGTTTTGTTACTAACTGAGTTGTCAACTGATGTGTCTGTACATGATTCCAGACGAATAAGGGACTCAAAGAATGCACCCGTCCTCAGCAAAATAACCAAAGGTAAGCATACAATGATTGCGTGGGAGTCAGGAAAAAATGTCCTCGAAAACATTGTCCAAAGAAATGAGCTGTAATCGAATTTTCCACTCAATGCATTGGTCACATTATCAGACGAGATATGGATGGGTAGCATAATTTCAGTGAACCCAAAAATGGACATTTTATTTATAATGAAATGAGAAGTGGTCAGCAAGCCCTTTTGAAAAAGAAGCGCTAGGCATGTGTTTCGCTTGTGTTAGGGCTAATAACTAGTGAACATCCGTCACACAATTGGTAGATAAACCTTTGGTAATGTGTTTGTGAAACAAATGTTTCATCCACTATACCGCTAATCACACACTAGACTGAATTACCACAGCTAAGGGTTTAGCAATGACCGCTTGTAAGTGATGCACAGCGCTTGTCCTATCATTTATAGAAAAAACACAGTTACTACCCTGAAAACTTTAGACGATAACTTTATCGTCAAGACATTCTAGTTACAAATTTCGTACACGCATATACACATTGACTCGATTTTAAGTCCAATAAGAACCAACGGATTAACGATAGAGGATTCTAAATAACATCAAAACCAGATCCATGAGGTTCTGTCTGAAAATCGCTTGACGGGAAAGGTTACGTGAATATGGAAGCCAAGGCACCAAATGAATGTTGCTAAATTACAAACGGTCAACATCCAGATACCCAAGATGACATGTCCAGCATCTAAACTCATGGAACAGATGAATTTGTACGTTTTTTTAAAACTTTTCAGTGAAAGGAAGATAAACCATAATTTTAACTATGAAATCAAGCACTTTTGATACCCAGAGTTATCGCCTGAATAACGATGGGCCAGAATAAGTGGACTTCATTTAGTGAAGTAAGAAGAGCCTACAGTAAAACTGAGCAGTTGTTGACTTAAGGATATGTTTATTCATAAAGCTGATTTAGAGATGATAGTGACATTACTGGAATGATCAGATAACAATGTGATTCGAGCTACCGTCATCATCATCATCAGTAGCATCACAGACAGCAATACATCAGTGGTTCACACTGACACTTAATTGCCACGCAAACATGAAGAAGAAAAGAAGCAAGGAGAGAAAACAAGGGGACAAAAATGGACCTAACTACCGAAAAAAAGCTAAGTCTATATTCAAACTTACAACAATAAGGTGCCTACACCTTGCAACCAAACAACCGAGCTGTAAGTGAAGGTAAGGCGTCATCAGCGAGACAGCTTCCTCACAGCTATCACTGTCTCACGTCATTGAATGCACTCACTTCACAAACAACTCGGCCAGACGACGACAACATTCACGCCACTCAGCCCGATTAGCCGCCATTTCATCTAACGTCTCCAGCTACCGACTCTGTGAGTCACGAGGGTCCCAGCCCGGGAGACGAACCCGATCTACAGTGACCAATCCCTTCGTAAACTATTTCATTTCTCTACACCAGGTCATCATCTGTCCACCTCGCACCTTAAGTCAAACGGCCGCAGCGTCGGCAAAGAGTGCTTGATGTGCCAAACGACCAGCTGGCATTGGAGGATGAGCTTGTGTTCTCAAAAGTTCTCCATGAGTCCCTATCGAGCTTGCCTACACTTTCTACTTCACACATTTAGTAATCAACCACTTTGTGGAGCACTTTCAGGATCAATGACAGACTGGGCCATAACAGTCACAGGTAGGGGTGAAAGGTGGAGAATATTGTTGATGATGAGGTGTTATCACACAGTGACCACTGTCGTACAGGAACGTCACGGTCATACCAATCTTATCTTGTGAAGTTAGTGTATAAATATATACATACGAATCCTGCGGAAATCATGCGGGTATGAAGCAGCAAGCAACAAGATGTAATGTTACCAGGTCTACTGTTCTCCCACCAGATGGATATCATAAAGATCACGAATTCCATGCTTAGCAACTTTGAGCACAAAACGGTAAGTGGGAATATGCAAAATATGCCGAAGTCAGTGAGTCTGTATTGACCACGGTTCAATTTTACGTCTTCTCTCGGGAAGCAGGAGCATACTGGTGACTCCACCTTCATAAACAGACCAAACAGATTGTTTGGCAATATGTCTAAGTTTAACGCTGTTTAGGAAGAGAGAAGAAAAAAATGTGGAGGGGACCTAATCACTAAAAATAGCTAAGTCTATATTCAAATCTACAACATCAAGGTGCCTACACCTTGCAAACAAACAATCGAACTACCGTGCATTGCAACATACACAGCACCTGAAACAGCGTCAAACGAATCAACGTACTTTTAGAAGTTCTTGGTTTTGAGTATGACTTAACTTGTAAGCCCATATGTAAAACTATCACAGGGCTATATTTACCAAACATAAATAAACAATGAAAATTTTGACTTCCAGCTTTATCGATCAGTTTGAATAAAAGGTTGTTCAGGTATATCACAACTCTAATCTTATGGTACATCGTTAAGTTGTCAAAACAATCCTGTCATAAAACAAGAACCGACAGGAAAGCACGATATCTAATCCACATGAAAAAGCAAAAGAACAGTACTATATGACCGAAGGAGCTTTGCAACAAGATGCCGAGAAAGAACAGAACATCATTGAAATAATTTGTGTTTTGTTTCGTTGAGGGATACAGTGGTATAAACTGTTCTACCTCAGTTGAGAAACTCCTTTAAAAAAAGGGTGGGATGTTTTGGATTGGTGTAATGGACAGAAATAACAGTGCAAAATTGAGGACACATTTGATGAAATAAAATGTCAAATCCCTACAGAAATAAAAAGTTGCAGTTTTGACGATCGAGTTTAATCGAGTAACAAATGATCATTCGAGATTATTTTGTGACGGTTGTCATGCATGAATTGTAAAATGATCTGTAACACTTCGTTTGACAAAAGGGGTGAATCGGCAGTGGATAAACAGTCATTCACCAAAATGTCACACGTCAGTTCGTCAACACGTAATGATCTACCGAACAATTAGGGGTATCAAAACAATTACAAACTCATATAGATTGAACATTGCCCACAAATTATCGCATTTATCGCATTCCCAAAGACTTCTCAGTCAGTACCTTTCGAAAAGAAGCACTAGACCCGAGTTTCGTTCTGATTAGAGCAGCTCGTCAGTAGTGCATATCCTCGCCACATCCGAGACTAGAACTCCAGCCACGCTTTCATGAAGTCACCGTGAGGAATACGACAGATGTGATCAATTATGGGTGATGTTCAATCTATATGAAAACCAATATCCCCTGCTACTCATCAGCAGCTACAAGTTCGTTTAGTTTGTTACTGAAAAACACGAGAAGGAACTACAGTACTTACTAAGTAGTATGGAAATTTGTCAATTATAAAACATTCCACTTGGGACAAACCCGGAATTCGGCTGAATTCAAACCGGCGACAGGAACTGCTACAAATCCGAACAGAGCATGTTGTCAAGCACATGGTAATGCAATACGCTAGAATTTGTAGACTGTGAACATTTTTGTCAGTTCAATGAGATTATCATGCATTCATTATTCATCCGACTCGCGAAAATCTTGCTGGAAGGAAATGAAAATGTTTGCACTTACCTTTAGGCGGTACTAATAGGAATTTTTTCTAGTATCAAAACCCTAACCCAAAATAAGCCAAACTGAATCGTTTGTTTGAATCAAGTGACAAACTTTTCGAAATACAACCGAGACTATCTATCGACCAAGGAAAATCAGTGGAATCCATATCATTAAGTTTGGTATAGTGGAGCAGAAAATGTGGAAACATAGAGAAATGTTGATAACACAAATTAGACATTTCCGTATGTTGTGAATTGTTTCAGTGTCCGAAAAAAGCACATACTCATTTCTGAAAGATATCTGATTTGGATGTATTTTAATTATTGTATGCATGATACGCTCCAATGATGTTGACACATATACCAGTTTCCTGACATTATCAACAACACTGGTACAAAACGACGGGTGTGTAAAAAACCACTAACGTTAAGGATATCGAAAGACATACGGAAGCGACTCCTGAAATAAATATCCCAACGGTTAATAGATCACAATAATTCCATTTGGACGCAATGTTGCATGAAATTGTACGGTGAGTAAGTGAGGAAGCAGGATGAATCTGAAATCGATAAGTTTATGAGTACACAAATTGTTTTTTGCACAAGAGTCGCAAAATAATTAGAAGTGAGACAAGTGGGGAAAAGTTTAGTCACTTCCCTGTTGGGATATCAAAGCAACCACGCCAAAGACTGTTCAGAAAAATCAGCCGAATGACCAAAATTGTGTGTTGCTTGTCGTCATAATGCCAGACAAAATCTAACAATATGTACGTGCTATTAACATCCGCACTGCTCTGTGGGTCTCAGAGAGCTCGAGGTTAACGGCATAAATAATTCGTTATGAGTTAACTGCAAACTTTAGCATTCGCCGTTTTTACAGTAGAGTGTGTGGTCAGGGTTTACTGGTTACACATTCTTGATTAGAGACAGAAAATGCGAAACTGGCAATGTGTTTCCAGTGAATTCTGACGGTCTAACGCACGCTACCTACGCCGCTTTAACCTTGTACAATTACGTAATGTTTACCGTTTTTCACTCCAAACTCGACATTTCCCCACAAATGGTTTTGTCCTTGTTCATGATAGAAATAACTTGAACGAGATATGAACCAGCAACCTACAGATTATGAGCGGAAACTCCTATCGGTTAGAACGACGGTCTCCAGCACACTGATATCATGTCCTTAGGGACGATTAGATACCAACTTACAGCGGGAGTAGCTTGAATTCTTAAGCTATAATAAGGATATCAGTGGTGATTCCAAGATTCAATTACTAGCACAGACCTCCTCTGGTTCCGCACAACAAGTAACCTCGCTGATTACTTTGCTGCGGTCGATCAACTTCCAGAACCATTAGTCCGGTCTCATTCGTCATCTATATGGTGACAAATGTAACCGTCATTTAATGGTCGAACAATAGGTCAACTGAACTGCACATGCATCTCACATTCATGTAGGCCAGTTCACATTGCGAATGTTTACGGAATACGGAGTGAAGGATGCGTTGATGTGCCTAAGCTTCACAGTTATGCGTCGGTGTGGCCATATGTTCAAGTGATTGGCCCAAATGTACTTTATCTTGTAACAAGGAAAAATTCCAGTCTAATATGATTAGAGCAATCCTCCAGCTGAAATGATTAACTAGCTGTCCGGTTGGGCTACTCCAATACAGAGAAACGCATTATAATTTTAACGAAAAAATATACCAGATTTGCATCGTGTACAGTCGGAGAGGTGCAGCTGGCTAAAAATACTCACATGTATGGTTTAGGGCACATTAATCAGACGTTTAATTGTCCGTATCCGATGCGGTCTTCTGGAAACACTGTCCTCAACTGAGTTGTTCATGAGTGGAAGTGATCCTGTAAATAACTGTCTAAGAAAGAAGTGTAGCTGACACCTGGTCCTATGGGTATCGCTTGACTCGCAATACCACGGTAATCCAACAGAATCTCATTCACACTGACTCCAGCTGACAGACCGGAACAAAATCAAAACGAGTCCATACAATAAAGTGAGCCTAACGAAACGTTAAACCTTAGGGTTGTTCTTATTTGCTTATGCAGTTTGATGCCTTCATTGACACTGGTCTGTTTTACCCCGTCCCACATTTCAGAAACCTAGTCTTAAGTGAACTAGTTAGGAAAGCTGAGGTTAAAACTGACAATCTTCCAACGATCTATGAAATGTTCATCGCGTTTAACGGAAGAGTGCTTACAACATCGTGTGAGAAAAAATAAGACGAGGTGCCTCTGTAGTCAGTGAAGGCTAACAACAACGAGGCAGAGGAATTGAATATTCTATCTGTACACTATTGTCCTGTGCTTTTTTAATCTACATATTTATAATCTTCTAAAGTGAACCTAGCTAAAATAAGAACTATTATCCAGTTAACAGTGGCTATTTGAGGAAGGAACCAGGTTCTATTGAGAGGCCATTCCCCCAGTTCTTATGGAGAAGGGTATTCCCATGATTAACTACCTGTAACGGCAACCTTTGTAAAGTATTTTTAAGTTGTTCATGTCATAGCCAAGTTCTTGCAGCCAGATGATCATAATTCCAATTTTTCATCACATCACAGAAACGATGTAGTCATCTCTAGGGTAGACAAACATCAGTATGAACTGGACATTTTAACGAGATTATTTACAAACCAAGACAATCCTCCTCAAAACCTCCGCTTGATGTTAAGCGCCCTGTAAAACATGGAGTGTGAGCTAGCACCTTTTCTATACCCTAGACTATCAGTTTATTCACCTCAAATTAGGTGCAATGTCTTCTTCCTTACGGCTTTCACTATCTGCAATCACGCCATGGACAACTTAGCTAAATAACGATAACAATCAGGCTATTGAACACGATTAGTGGTCATCTCCTCTGACGCCTCCAAACAACAATTCTGTGAATTGCGGAAGCCTAAACTCAAGATAGGAAACCGACCTACAGAGTCCAGCCTATTGGTAACCGATGCCATGGCAATATTTGTCCACTACGCCCTACGAGCCAGTTAGTTACAACCTGGGAACTAGTGTTTACTGTGGTAAACAGCTAGTTGGTATCCTTAATACACGGTCTACCTATCTAAATATGAATGTTGTTTACTCGTTGGCGTCGCCTGATGCAAGCCGTCGAAATAAGACATTTATTGTCAACTGTTTGAACACAGCATGTATCCTTGATTCTGAGTAGCCACGTTTCACAGCCGTAAAGTAGTACATGAACACAAACCTATACGTGTCGACTCGTGACTGACTTTAAACTTAACAGAAAGGATATTTGTGGACGCGTTAGGAAAACGTTTAACAACTATAATGCAACCTGTGGCAACCATTTTATGTAAGTGAAGGCAGATCTCAATGAGTCCGCATGCTGAAGAGTGACTAAACAGAAGGGAAGTGTTAGTGAATGAACACTGGTCACATAAGGCATTCATGGATAAATCAGAACTCAATGTGTCTATCCTTTTCAGAAGCTGTTGTGTAGTATGCAGTTTTATAGTTAGAACGGGAACTAAAGTGTTGCGTTGACGAACTGTGAAGGAAAAACAGTTAGATCTCTTTCTTGAAACAGGCAAGACCAAAAAATATTCACCTGTTAGAATATACTGAAACTCCACGAAAACAATGAATGACATGTATTTACGGATGGAACATTTCAGCAGGTTGTGTGAGCAGTCCAGTGTCTTGGTAAATTTATTATGCACAGGTCGCGTAGAACAATATTTGCGGTCCCAAATGCAAGTCAAGTTAAGTCAAAATCAATTTGAGAGAATAATGCATAACAGATCTCCAGAGGTAAGTTTTCGGCCTTGTACACAATCATATTTTCACCAAACAGAACAAATTTAACTCGATGCGATGGAGTCACACGATAGCAATAAACATGAGAAAACTCAGGGAAAAAAACTATCGAATGGCCACAATAGATTACAGTCGAATAGAACTGCTAGGTCAGTTCCTCGGTTAACTGAAGCATAATAAGACCGGATTAATGCGGAAGTCGAGCTACATGAGAACTAGTATCACATTCTGCGACACATGTGTTCTCAGTTTGGCGGTGCAAATGGGGAATTTGGCCGTCTGTATCTTCATTTTGACAGCTGACTGTTAGTTATGACTAAGGTGAGCCAACTATACTGAGCAGCTGGGATGTGTAGATTAGAGTGGTCTAAGCAGTGAATATTAAAAGCATAGAAAGCAGACAGGAAAGCTGTGTAAGCGTATCACACTAATCAAAAAGCATTAGGGTCAAACAAGAACCATTGGAAACTGCTATCATAAGAACGCACAGAGTAGAAAGGATCAACTGTTTCTAGGGACTACGATAGTGAATCAATCTGCATCCGAATCAAGGCTACACAATTTACAATGATTTACAGCTTTCGTATAGCATGACTACGTTTGATTAATACGGCTCAGTGGTCATTAGAATGGTCGTCTGAATCAAACTGATCTTCACTTCCCAACACATTTCTAAAACAAGTCAAGCTTAGAAATCAACCATAATGAGTCGTTAGAACGGAACTAATGACGACAAAATTGTCTATTTCCATAACTCAACGGTGGTCACGTGAGTGGCGCGTAATGTGGTTGCGAGCCCGTGGTACCACAAATCAATACATACTAGGGATCTTTAGTCTTGAGCCGTGCATACGTCCATGTTAGAGTTACCGCGGGGGAGTGTGACTGCATGGTAGGCTCACAAAAATAGACGTCCTTACGCAGTGATATCTTTAGGGGTATATGCAATACATTTTCATTACTGATGAGTACTAGGGAATTTGAAGTTTTGATGCAGTGGTCAACAAGGTCGCTTCATGAAAGTGTGGCCAGAATTGAAATCCCGACCGTGGAAAAGATATGCACTACTGACGAGTTGCTCTAATGGGAGCAAGACTTGAGTCTAGTGATTCTTTTTGGAAGGAGCCGACCGGAAAGTCTATGAGAATGCGACAAGCTGCAGTCAGTTGTGGATGATGTTCAGTACATTTCTTTTCTGAAAGACTGACCTCAGGCATAAATGTGATAGAAATAAGGCATGCTAGTAAGAATGAAATCTTTGTGAATAGATATTTTCATCTATCTTGTCTTATGATCTCAATTGCATAACATGATGACGGAGAATTCTAGGCTGATCGACGATGAAAACAACAGATTTAAGAACTCGGTTTTAAAATGAAATCAGCTCCTCAACAGATACCAAACTGTAGCAACCTATAACGGACAGGGTTATCAAAATCACCTTCAGAGAGAACTGATAAAAGGATGAACACAAGTTAGTTGATAAATTAATACTAGATAAAATGATAGTAATGAGGTAAGTATGGGAGAATTAGGACGAAGTGATTCTAAAGACCAGCAGAGGAATGATGGTGATAATTCAATGGAAAAAAGCCGAGAAAAATGATAACCCAACACTTCTGTCTGATACAGAACCCCACGGGAAAAATCTTCCAAGATGAGGCACTCACGTCCACGAAGTAATTTTGCCAAATACAAAGGCTTTTGATAAACTGTTTAAACAAACTTCATACTCTACATTTTACTAAACAAACTAGTTCAGTAGCAGATGCATTTTTCAAATTGCACCTAGAATTGTAACCAGTGTTCTGCAGGAGTGATCACTTTTGAATATGAGTGCGCACCTAATACTGGACATTTTGAGCAAAGTCTGACAGGTTTTTGGAGTTTGTACGGCAGCTACAAATATAAGTTTCTCCGTTACATACAAAAAGCTAAAGACTTTTGTCTTTTTAGACACACGGGAGTGCTTGATTTATTTGACGGAGTTATACTCCGGGACGATCTGTCAAGAGGCCGGAGGAGTATGTAAGCATCCTGGAAGCAAGTTGCCAGCAGATATTATGTCGGGTTACGGATTATGCCAGCGTATAGTCAACATTCAGTATCTCAAGTGGGTTGCATCCAGGTGGGTTAATGTCTACTTTCGCATTCAACACTAAACAAAACAAGAACCAAGATAGACTCCGAGAATGATAGAATGCACTACTGCCAGATATAAGACGCCAAGACTTAGAACACGGGGTCAGGGTTTTTCTAGTCAATAGGTGTCCACAGGAAGCTCAGAACAGGTTAGTGATTTCAGTTCACCAGTCTGGTATGACTTCCCCACTTTTATAACTACAGAATCACCTAAGTGCAGTACTCTTTCATTTTTGATGAAAAACTTTCAAGAGTGGTCGAGAGATACAACAGCAGTTTAGAATATCTGATAGGCTCACAAATCACACAGCTAAAGCTCAAATGACATCTGTCAACTTAGAAGATCTGTGGCGCCAGCATGACCTCAGTCTTTCTGTGAAGGGCCAAATGTACGAGCAGTCTTACTATGACTATGAAACGTGACATTTGTATGGACGATGTTCACGAAGTCTCCGTTTTTCACCATGCGAGCCTCTGAAACATTAAGAACATATGGCGGGAACACCGTGTCAGCAATGACGAAATTTGTGGACGCACCTTCGGGATGGATAGACCCTATCGACTTCTATGCATAAGGACCTTCTCCCACAAACTTCAATAGGACGGACGCATCTTACAAATGCCAGCTCATTGCAAACGACACCGTGTCTTGTTCATGAATAGTGGGTTGGACAAGAGGCAGCAGCTTGGCTTGATACACAGTGTATAAGTTGGGTTCCTGACATCAAGACACTGACATTCAGGCTTGTCTCAGTAGGGTTTTCACGACTTTCTGGCTGAGGTCCGAAGGAAAACGACTGCTATCGGTTAAGGACACTCGCAATTGAGCATAATGGTTTACGACAGTAAATGCTAGACGTCATAACGTCGGTTAACTTGTTTCCCGTCTTTTAACCAACACGACGGTTAGGTAAAAATGACAACAAGCGACGCGCGAAGATCAATCGATAGAGTATTTCCTTTCGTGGTTTAACGGTGGTGCAAGATATATAAACAACCTTGATGATATTCCAACACTAATAATGAATGCATATCCTGTTTCACAGTTCTAGCAAAGCAAAATCGGCTCACTCACAGTGTTGCGCCCACTTAAGTTGGATTCTATAGGATTCTCATCTCTGAGAGTAGAAACAGCTCCACCGAAGAACTACTTTCGCTGTTACCCGAAAAGGATTCTTGTTTGGAAATGTTTTGTAGTATTTGTTGAAAAAGGTTAAACACAATACACTCCATGGGCTGCTGGTTGAATTAGTCACGAAACGTCAATAGTCCAACACTTGAAAGAAGTTCACATTTTGGTGCCTCAGCCATCGAACAACATGTGTGAAAACAAACATTGTTTATTAACACTAGGAGTCTGTGTTGAAGCTGAAGGAAGAAACTTAAGTTGGTTTTTAATCCAAACAGGAATCTAAATAACAGTAGCCAGAAGCTTATTTACCAGTTGATGATATACTAACAATCAGGAGTCAAAATTTTAATGTGCTCAACACACTTAGTTCTCACGTCGCGACTGTCATGACAGTCGATAGTCCAGTGCGTTTCAACTTTTGAGTGTCTATCGCCCTCCGCATTTTTGATTCGTATGTCAGTCCAATATCTTTATCAACTATTTTCGTCCCATAGAGGTTAATTCTGATATCTAAAATTAGTTACATGTTAACGTATGGTCAGATTATATGAAGTGTTCTTTCGGAACACATCACATAATTTACATCTTCCCAACCTCCTATTTAAATTCATTAAAGAAACTGACTGGTGTAAATTCCGAATAGCATTTTAAACTTCGATTAGAGCAAAATGTGAATTATTTTACCACTGTTGTGAATCATTCATGTAGTACTCCGAGTGAAAATATGTCCTAGCAGAGAATAGCCAACATCGGAAATAATCACTACGGGCATTGAATGAGTGATGTTCAACCATTGTACGATAGTAATAAGAGAAATCAATCCTGATTGGAAGAAAAGCAACGGAGGTAAGGATGAGATTTGAAACATGGAATCCTCATGTCAAAATTGGAGGAAAGGGATAAAAATGAAAAAGTAATTATAAATTATTTAGCAAGTTGAGAAAACAAAAGTAACGGTCATATCTGTGAGCGTTTTCAGTCGTCAACCGCCGGGTCAGTGATGGACACTGGTACATATTTCAACTGGGACCCTGTGCTTGTGTGGACAGTCAATAGGTATCCGTATCAAGTGTTCACAGTGAACCGAGTATTTCTTAATGAAATAGTGACAGAAAAAAGGCAAGTTCTTGACCTTAAACGAGCGCAATTGTTAACGAATAAACCCAGCCCAGTCGCTTGATTTAGATGCCTACAGAGCGCGATATTTTCTATTAAACAAAATAGCTGCTTTTCCAACGATTTTCAGATTCTAGACACGTGGTGTGTCCATTTTTATCAGCCAGTGATGGAATGAGCGGGAACTGACAATAACCTGCTTTAGCCGATCGACTGACAATCGATAGATGAAGCAAGCAATTCAGAAAATGATTCGAATAGCTCAGTGGACAGATAGAGAGAAATGAAGAGTGTTTTTTGTGTTGGAAAAACACATCCCCCCATCTTCATTAATTCCAGTACTGTAATTTTGGCTAGCTTAGTATGGTTGTCTTCCGATGAACAAAACAATACAACTGCATATGATGCTGTCGATAGTTAGTGACAACAAGGTGCATTCGATTATTTCATAAGTTCGAAATGACAGATTTTTATTAATGAACGTGGACAACTTTAACTTTGAAAACCGTTGAGCCGATATGCAAATCAACTTAACAAAATAGGAACGTTGATGAGCAGTTGCAGAATTAATCGAGTTAAACTGAACAAAACTCACAATTGATCACAACTCCTGCATTTATATAGACGTTTCAGTCAGCCTTTTATAAAAGAAGAATTAGCCTCGAAATCCGAGTTGGCAGAGAAGACCTAATCGATGGGTTATCAACTGTAGTTAACAGGCAGTAATGGTGTCACCTATCAGGTCATTCCTGCAACCTACTCATCATTCACGAAAAAAATTCGTTGAACATTCGAATAAACCAATTCGGTCTCTGGTGAATAGTAGGGGATTTTGAATCTCATATAGGTTGAACACCACTCACAACTGATCGCAGCTGTCGCATTTCCATAGATTTTTCAGTCGGTCCCTTTCGAAGCGAAGCACTAGACTCGAGTTTCACTCGCATTAGAGCAGCTCGTTAGTAGTGTATATCCTCGATATGACCGAGGCTAGAACTCCAGTCACGTTTTTCATGAGGCAACCGGGTTGACCACTGTTCATCACTTCTAGTGGTGTTCGTCAGAGGTGTTCGATTTGCTCCTTCCCGTTCAACTTTGTCATGGACGACATTCTGGAGTGTGCGATTGAGCAATCCAGTGAACTTGGTGTTGAGTTTCCTCCTGGCGCTAGATTGACCAACCCGGATTATGCGGACGACATTGTCTTACTTAGCACCTTTGCCGAAGACATGCAGACCATGCTGAACATGGTGAGTGATCGGGCTGGTTTATATGGAATGCGCTTTGCACCTTCGAAGTGCAAAGTGTTGCTTCAAGACTGGGGCACTTCAACTCCCATTTTCTTCATTGCAGGTAATCCGCTTGAGATTGTGGACAGTTTCACGTAATTGGGTAGCATTATCTCGTCAGCCTGTAATACTGCTGATGAGATATCAGCGAGGATAGCAAAGGGACGATTTGCATTTGCCAAACTGTCATCTGTGGCATCGGATAGACGTCCGGTTGTCGCTGAAAGGAAGGGTATATAATGTCTGTGTGTGTTCCATTTTGCTATATGGTTCGGAAATGTGGCCTGTTCACAAGGAAGACACCAACAGGTTTGCCGTGTTTTAACATCGTTGTCTCCGCTAGTTGGCCCACATTTATTGGATTGATCTTGTGAGCAATGTGGCCGTTCGCCGGCGCGTATTCAGGAACGCTCGGGATACGCGATCAATTGGTCAACTAATTACGTTGTACAGCTTGCGATGATTGGTTCACGTACTCCGTATGTCATCTGATCGTTTACCGTACCGGGCAATATATACTAAGACCACCAACAGTTGAGTAAAACCGCATGGTGGTCAAGCGACAATGTGGTCACAAAATATGAAGACCTTGACTGCCCCATTGAGCAAAGTGGGTAGGTGTCGTCTGCCTGGATGGGGTCCTTGTGATCACTCAAACCG
>JTDE01003638.1:19749-30543 GCA_014338405.1 Paragonimus skrjabini miyazakii
ACGGCCTTCACAACTCAAGTGTTCCCTCAGACATCCCACTAGCGCAGCAGCCAATGCGAGCAGTCGCAATCAAAAAGGCCACAAAATATGAGTCCACTAGACCAATCATAAGCCACTTCCACAGCTTGAAAATATAATAGAGAAATTCTACTGCACCAAAACGAAAGGCTTTTACACGAAAGATACATTCTTATGCCAAAAAGAGAAACCAGTATGAAAAAAAGTATAGTATTTCTGCTTTTCGAAAGGGGCCGACTGGAAAGTCTATGGGAATGCGACAGCTGCTATTAATTGTGTGTGATGTTCAGTCTTGTTGGTTAGTTTATTGTGCTCAATTTCTAAGCCAGTAGTCATGGTTGAGTGTGTATGCTACTTCGAATCGGTTGAAGACGTTCATCTAATTGTCCAGATTAGGCTAAATATGACTGTTTGAATTTCCGTGTAATTCCTCGCAAGCGCAATTCTGATTGTCTGTACTCCTTCTGACATCTCTGCTTCAGCCCATTAGATAACTGAAATTGATTATTAGGCGGTAATCTTGGATTAACCGAGGACTTGGTTGAGGTAAGTGGGCTGTGTTAACAGTTGATCGCGTGTTTCTGTCGTCCTCTTTCAAAAAGAAACACTGACTCTGAGGTTTGACCCTATTGATGTCCACTAGTAATGCGTATTCTTTCTACGGCTTGTAGTTGAACTCTGATCCATAATTTGTCAAGATTATACTGACCACTGCGTCGTTGGTTTCTTATTCGACAATTACGATTTGTCATCTAGATGCTCAGCCACATTCACTTATGAGTAGGGCTCAGGTTGCACTCTTCCCTTGATATTAGTCAACGTAATTGTCCTTTAAACTCTGGCTGACGACCGAGACTTCTCAGTCAAGTTGGAATCCCCTCTGGGTAAGTGGACAACCTGATGCTTACTCACAAGCGGGTGGACTGAGAGTTTAGCTATTATGATTCGGTCATACATAGTGCAGGCCATTGGTGTAGTGGCAAAGGAGGTTGCCTCAAGGGAGTGTTGTACTGGATTTTGATTCCTAATCGTGACGGGGATATGTACTATTGCCAAGAAGGAAGTTCAAGCCTGACGCTTTTATTCGAAAGAGGCCAGATGAAAAATCTATTTGATAGCGAGGGTAATGTTCTGTTTAATTCCTAAAGTACATTATAGATATCCTGTTGAGTTAGATGGGTAATTGATCCCGACGATCCGCATCGCAGATTAAGTTATAAGTCTATTCTAAGACACTCGTAGTGGGGAGACGAAAAAATTGAGGAGAACTAGTTTCACTACGAACCTACAGCTGACTGAGTTCCAAATTTGAAACAAATCGTGCTTTTCTCTGGAGAGTGGAGTGTGTGAACGACTGAAAAAGGTCAAGGTGCTGTTTGTTGTCCTTCCATCATCTCATTTCAACATCCCTTCTTCAATCGAATCATGGAAGCGAATTTCTGAGCTTATAAATCTTAGCGTTATTCCAGATGACTTTCAGTCCGATTTTGTCGAATTGATATCCATTGATTGCTCTCATTCATCAAATTGACATTTAAAAATGTATGTACCTATTTCTTTTGGTGTGTTGACTGATGTGAATAGATGTTACTGGCAAGAATTTCGGGTTCATAGACAGCATGCGAAGTGAAGGCACCATGATGTTGCACTTAAGAAGTTATGGGAGCGATTGGCCGATAACGTTTTGGAATTACTCGTTCCCAGAGTTTAGGACGCGACCCAATAGCATGCACTGCATTGTGTTATATCAACTCAGTATCTGCTGTTAACAGAAGATGGAATGATTATCACATACTACGTGTTGTGCACAATTTTATTAGGTTACGGTAAGGACAAATTCTGGAGTAATGGTCAACCACTGCGAGTACGGATTGGTGAGCATATTCCAAGTTGGTTGCATGCATAGCTGCTGCCTGCCAGCATAGACCCGTTTACCCATGGACTAAACTCAGATTCACACATCTCCAAATGCCCTCTGGAAGCCTGATGTAAAGTAACTCACCCTGTTGCTTTCACTGTGATATTCAGTAATACTAGAGTATGCATCCTGCTTTTCACAGAGTTGCTGTTGGCATTGCAGGTAAGCGATTGATCTTCTTACACATACCCAAATGGTCATAGTAACCTAATCCTAATGTTTACGTTGTTCGTGTATTTCGAATATCGTCTGTCCCAATGGTCACGTTACTTATCAGATTGTGAGCTGCCATGTCAGTTAACGTCGCACAGTTCACGCTTTTTGATTTCGTTGTTAAATTTTTTTTCAATATTTCGTCTTATCAAACTAGCAAATAGTCTTTGAATCTGCACAACACTTAGTCAGTCGATAAACAAACAGTCACCATAATTCGAGATTCTCGTTTGAGCTCATCCCAACAAGTATACAACACAATCTCTTGTATCGATTAATGGTTGTTGTCAACATATCCTTCTCAAAAACCAGCTTTGACTTGCAATCTCAAAAGTGGCATTGTAATCGTTGGATTTACGGAAATTCACTTCCGCAGCATATCTATCTGTGACTCCGTTAGAATCCTGTTCCTGCGTCCTTTGCAAGACTGAGCTTCATAAGTGATGCAACCTAGATGAAGCCACTTGTAAGTGGTATTATACTTGACTCCGTTAAGAAGAGCAAACGTGCACCAGTCATCGCCCTTTTTGAATGCTCCAGTAGTACGTCTACGTGTTTCGGAACTGATGAGAGTCTACTTGCATCCGCCGGCTATGTGTGCAGGAGGAATAGTAAAAATGTTTTTACGAACCGGTTAACTCCCACAATGTTTTTTGAGGCCTACTACGACCCCAGAGCTCACTCCTATTGGATGTGAGATTCACAAACATTGCTAATCACTCGCAACCTTCTATCTGTCAAACGGACCAATAAAGACCATCATTTGATGATTTAATAAGAACAGGGTCACATGATCTGTACTCATATTTGACTGCTAACCCCATTCTGATTAGGCAAAGCCATTGATACCCGTTGAATTACCCGTATCACTTCCTTGGTCGAAGTAGTCCATGTGAAGTGCTTTAAGTAAGTTTGGTTGTCCCTTCAGATTAGTTGAACCAAACACTTTCTTGTCGTCACTTCCAAGATCCCAACGCGGACATTCTGATGCACTAAAGTGGAAAATCAGAAACAGAAATGTGAAAAGGTATAACGAAGGGGTATTGCTGAGTCCAACTCAAAGACAAATTTGACGGCGTCATACTTAAAACCAAACGTTAAGATTTCCTGTATCCGAGGTGAGGACTGTGTTTATTTTAGTTCCAGCGCAAGGTGTGAACACACGTATAATTCAGCTGAATGAGTACGCAATTATCGCTCCGTGTTTATTCGTCGTGATCAGCTGCACGATCATTGATGCAAGCTGCCTTCCGTTTCTCGTGAGTGGACTGCTCGTCAAGTACCATAATTTGCATTCTAGTGAGATGCGAGTAAAAGGGATTTTACTATCTCTCAAGCTCATCAGAACCTCAACGTTTTGGTCCCGGGGTGAATGTGCCGATTGTCATTCTTCGTTTTACACAGACCCATCTGACGTGTGTGCAGTTGTTTAATGTATACATTGATAAATCTATAATGAAGTATTGACTTGTGAATGATCATGAGAGGATGACAGTTGTTTCCAATTTGATTCACCTAGCTGTTATCTGCGTGATTTAGTTAAAAAGTTTACTTTGTTGGACAGATCAAAGTAAAGTGTATATAAAATTGTTGATCGCAATATCTGCACTCAAACCAATCAATTTAGAGAATTTTCGAGAAAGTTAATCAATATGAGTCCGTCTACTTTCATAAGCATCAGTGATCGTAGTATGTGATAAATAAAAATCAATAATTATTCAGCAAACATCATTCGCGGAGGCTTTTTTTTTGTCTCTGCCTACTTTTGACGTGCTCACATGTATATTTCAACTAATCGATTACTGTCAGTGACACAGAAAATGATAGCGTAGTAAAAACATTGTGTGTCAACTAAAGTGCATTTCATGACTTTTCATTCTATACTGTCGATCTGATATCAGTCAGTGCCTTGTTAGCAGACTTCTCTTTAATGTAAAAGTGTTTCCCAGGTGTGGGCGATTCATCGTTCATAAAGAGCATGGAGGTGTCTACTGATTATGGAAGGTCAGTTGAAATACAAGAGAGATGTTAGCAGTGACCTCTAAATTCATTTACTGATATTGATGTTTGCTGACTCCATAGACGGTAGATTATCTGGTTGACACAGACGTAAACTACTTCCGACAAATGATATAAGCTCATATCTGACAAATGGACTGTCATCAGTGACATTTCGCCTATCAGGCCTAATGTCTTCTAGAAGGCATTTGGCTGCAGCAGCATATGGGATTTCATCTTGGAGTGAAAAAAAACTATTCCAAGTCATCGTTTTATTTTCAATCATTATTGAACTAGGATTTAATGCAATGAACTATATGCCAATGAAGATTGGAGATCGTTTTGAAGATTACTTGTCTTGCTGAGTTGAGAATCTTACCATCCCGAGTTTTTCCACTTAGCTAAATTTCATCAAGCTCAAAAACCAGACTGACATTGTAATGTTACTATACTTAATTGACCAGTAATATGTTAATCAGTACAAATTATTAACAATACTTGATTGTTTCCCACGACTAGAAGTAGCAAATGTCTAGCTTTGTAAACAGACAATAGGAAAACAAACCTGTTTCATTAAAGTTGTAAAACATGAGGCATTTTCCAATTGAACAGTACTTCCTGTTTCGACTCTCTATGACAGGAACATAGAAAACATTTAGTTTCTAGTCAGTGTAAACCAATTTCCTCACTGAGGTGAACAATCAACTGGTCGATTATACAAGGTCTGCTTTGTATAAATTTGAGGGTATTTTAAGGTTTCCTCAAACACACAATCTGAAGGCAGCGTCCAACCCAAACATTATTTCGTAGGAAGGTGATGGACATAATTAGTTTGGACAACGGTGATATGAATACACCCACTGTTTGCAGCATGTGCGATATATGTATTGTGATATGGACTGATGATCCATTGTTTACTGTGATAGACAACGAAAGTGTTACTCTTTAACTATGCAATAGGTCTGATAACTGGTGGTTGTGACATGGATAAGTTTTGACCACTGTTTTGTTTAACGTATTATGTCACCACATGGATTAACTAGCCACTTTTACGGAGTTTTTAAAAATACTGTGACATTTTAGTGCATCTGAATGAATTGCTGTCCTTCTGAATGGCTAATTAACCAGAACTCAGGTTCATAGTTTCAGCACATGAAATCATGGTCAATTTATCGCGTAGCCACAATTCGTTACTCATCCGAGCGTGGAATATTTTTGACGGGATATGAAGAAAACCAACCGATTACAATTGTCCGGCAGTTCTTTTAGGAAACCGAAAAAAATGAATGTGCTTACAGTGTGAATTTCTCGATGTTATGTTTAGGCAGGACGCTTATATCAGTTTGAACATCACCCACAACTGGTCGCATTCCCATAGACTATCCAGTCGGCCCCTTTCGAACAACAGAAGCACTAGACTCGAATTTCGCTCTCATTAGAGCTCGTCAGTAGTGCATATCATCGCCACTGCCGGGACTTGAACCACGGATACGCTGTTCATTAGGCAGCTGTGTTTACCACTGCACCATTGACCTCACGTTAGGCACGACCGAATTATCATATATGAACGCTCAACCACTTTCGCTTGTGAGTAATGATCAGTTTGCCCGATCGCCTCGATAGGATAGGCAAGTACTGGACCATCGAAACACCGCTAAACATGTGATCCGTTTCGAAATCTATGAATTCTCAAGACCACCCGTCAATATTTCGACGCGTTAAATGTTGACAGTGAATTGTCATTCTATCCTCGATCTCCCTAGTAATTTTTCACGTAGATATTTCAGATGAATTTCAATTTAAAAGTCAGCCTGGTCAACAAGAGTATGTTTAAAAAATGATCACGTATCTACGCGGGTGAACTGGAACCCGTCGTACGAGAGAAATAATGTAACCATTCAGTCTAATGATTAGAGAGAGATCACCGGCATAACCGAAATCATGAAGTCATCCATGCTGAAGAAGTTCGAGTTCAATGGAATACCCACCACCTAATGCAGGTGAAAGTCAACAACTTCGTCGACCGCCGTTGATGATCGTATGCACCTACTCAATCCAACGTGTCAGAATAAAGGTAGTGAATTTAACGTAACGAATGGATGTTTTCTTTTTTAAGATGAGATCAGAAAATAGGGTTATTAGCAGTACTGGATGCCTAAGGAATTTCTAAGACAGTCGACACTCGTCTCAGGTAAGGATATGCAATGGCAGATTGAAAGTTTGATCGATACAGTTACGGCCGGGGCGGAAACCGGTTTGTCAATCCATTATTTGGATCAGTCGAAACGAGGATGTAAACGAAAAATCAAAGCGGCTAAACTTCTCTACGTGAAATAACTGAGATTTATTCCTCAGCTAGCAAAACAATGAAGCTTCCAGTCAAAACTGGTAGGCATTCTGGTTTCCTCGGTCAGTGTTATCTGTTACTGATCTACGTTTCTGTTGAGCTGACTTGTCTCCATGACGTTCTATCTGATTTGAAGTGTCTTTTGTTGTCTGTCGGTTTTGAGATTTGAACATTTCCGACAGCTGCTTGGAGATATCCGACTCGTTATCGCATTAAATGCGTATCCGAATTGTTCCCTAATCACACACCTCTTCTTTAGGGAGTATACTTCGCATACGTCAAGATGCTAGCCGTTCACCGTTAACCAACAGTGATAAACAGTCCGATTAAACTTCTCAAGCTTATCCGCTCCTAGGTCTGAAACTTCTGGCCAATCATAACACTCCATTTTTATTCAATTACCCACCTTCAACGGGTGTCACTTTTGTGATGTATAAATTCATTTATTTTCTTCCGTTTCTGAAGGACCAATGTTTCGGACGTACATACATATTCTGGATACACAACCACTCAGTCGAATCCTTGCTTGATGTATCAACATGAACAGTATATCGACGGTTGCCTCCTATCCGTATGTATTGTTATAAATGTCTTTGTAGGGGAATATTCCTTTAACTACGACCGGCAATTCACTCTTCTCAGTGTTATATCTCAATCATTGCCATCTAAGAAAACCCTGTAGGATGTGTTAGCACGGTTGCTTGTGATATTTTCCCACCTAGATCAACTACAGCACAAGTACAAAATAAGACGTATACAACATTTCAAATTGCAATCACTACAGTTATAACAGTATATTCGGCTATCCATATAAGTTTGAATAATAATACACAATAGAGTCAGGACAATTGCGATGTGTCGTTAATGGAAATAGTACTGAATTCTGGTCTCTCGGTTCATCACAGAACAGTCATCTGTCTGATAAACGATCCTAGCAACAGCTCTACCGGATGTGTCCAAACACGAACGATACCAAGTATTGTCGAGGACAGGTTAGTGAGAGAACAGTAAAACAGTACCGCCATCATTCAATACTGGTATGAAAAAAATCTACATGCTCGTAGCATGTTTATGCCAGTCTAGCGCATTCGTTGTTTCACGGAGCTTTCGGTTTGTGTACAGATGACCAGAACTAGCAAGGTTTTATGCAAACAACAAAATCTATTATAAGGAATCCATACAGACAGTTGTAAACAGCCCACAACTCGATATCCGAGAAGCGTACCAACTACTCTACATAAAAATCAGACGAGTTTTGAACAAAGTAGGCAGAGTTGTTCGTCAAAAAATATAAAAAAAACTTAAAATCTTCAATCTGGGTGCCCATAAAAAACTTGTTGGAGGAATCAACATTCAGTGTAAATTCACAAGGTTGCAGATCCAGGTTAGATGAATCATATGAAAACAAAAAAGCATAAACAAGCACCGCGGGCGAAGTGAGAACCTATCCTCCAAATCGCCAGTTCCGAGTTAAACAGATTCGAAAATGGATCGGGGAAGTGTCCACGTAAGTGGACGATTATTTAGAAATACACAATAAATTTTCGTTAAGTTGGTCATAGTAATCCTGATGATATGAGATACTATTAATAGAACTGACAGTCACGACCTCAAAGGCAAATAGAGACCAATTTTTGATCGATAACTCTGGTTCTATTACACATACAAAACAATAAACGATCTTAATTGCATATCCAGTTAGGAAAATAATTCTCAATACACCACATGCAACTCCTTGATTGCCCCGTGCTTATCCTGGCGTAGTTGACGACTCCATCCCCAAATATTCACGCTATATGAATAAACAAGACAGACTGATAATGACTTATTTGTATCCGAAGAAATTTCG
This sequence comes from Paragonimus skrjabini miyazakii, assembly GCA_014338405.1. Classification (NCBI taxonomy): domain Eukaryota; kingdom Metazoa; phylum Platyhelminthes; class Trematoda; order Plagiorchiida; family Troglotrematidae; genus Paragonimus; species Paragonimus skrjabini miyazakii. The sequence goes on from JTDE01003638.1 coordinate 28,093, forward strand.
CACAATCTTAACAAGTGAATACGACAGACCATTTATACATCAGCATGAGAAGTCAAATGGAGCAGAGAAAACCAAATGTTAGAGTTCACAAACATTGTCATGGTAGAGAAAACCATACAAACAGCGAACAACCTGCATCAGATGAGAATAGGAGTTGGCTAAAGGCGAAGTTTTTTATCCAAAACACTAGTCTAGAATTGTTCGACCAATAAAAGTGTCTCCTCATGAGTCAACATATCAGCGCCTTTAAGTGTTACCACGGACTGGTCATAGTGCAACCAGATAAAGGATTGGGAACAATTTTGATGGACAGAATTGACTACACCATTCCGATGCAGCCTATTCCAAATGACATCGTGAAATTTAAAGAGAAAATCAGCTGACAATCCGGTAGACATCGAGGAGAGTATAAACAGGAAACCACAAGTATTATTGGAAGGTAAATTCATCAATGAATCAGTCTTTGAATCCATACAATCAATTGAAACTCAAGTTTCCTTAACTTCACAAATGCGGATGTCCACTCCAACCAATTTTCTGTCCAACTGTTAAATGACTCACAAAACTTCTGAAACTTATTCGTGGTCGAATTGCTCAGTCTTTATTCAGAGATATTTTCAAACTTACTGACTTGCTTGCAATGATGAGTATCCGCGATGAATATTTATGCTCATTTGATGTGTAGTCGCTGTTTGCAAATATCCTATTAGACGAATGTCCTGGATTCCGGGTTCATCTAACGACAGCACTATCTGGAAGTTGATATACCTCAACGTGAGTCGGAACTAATGCTATTCTGTATCAAAAACATCAGCTTCCGCTGTTTGATCAGACCAGAGGTATCTGCACTTAAAACATAATTCAAAAAGAGATGGTTTTGTCAGAGATCACTCTACAGCCAAACGGTTACGCTAAACTGTTTTTTACAAGATTCAAGCAGCCCTTTCACGTAGAAATTCGACCCGACACTGTCTAAAAAGCCGATATTCCTCCGTCTTCCTTCTAAGGGAGATGACGTATGCCAACTAATTGTTGCGGACGTGTTCTCACTGTTGCTTATGGTCGATGTGCTTTTGCCCTATCGCTTGCTTATTTGTTTCACCAGCCGCTGGTGGTCTGGCTAAATTGGATCAACAGGTTTCTGTTTTCTGATTGTCGAAAAGGTTATATTTATGGTTAACATGTGACATTCGTTTTGGTCACCTACTATGTGGCAGAAAATCAAATGCACACTCTCAAGTCTCGTGTTCTGATTCCGCACTGCTGGAAAGATTATAACAGTAATTCATCGTCGTCTGGTTAGTTCCACCACAAAAACATACAATGTGGTCGTCCCAGTGATTATGTTCAAGACAATCCGAATTCCAGCGCCCTGTGTGAAACAACCATTACCCGAGTCAGACAAATCAAATGTCATCTATGAATATTGATGTCGATTCGAAGCAGTCTACATAGTCAGGAGTGAGGGCTAGTTGTGAACCGGGATTATGGAACATACCCCGAATCAGGTCAAGAAACAGTTCACACAAACGCGACGTCACGGCCGTGCATAGAAACAGGGAGCTTCCATCATTCACGGCACGTCCTATTTTGATGACACAGTACCAATGCGACGATAGTTCGTGCTATGTAATCAACGCCACACAGCCGAATGCTACGTTTTGCGAAAATTCAGACTTGTGTTGTGAGTTCACAAGAAACTTGTTTTAGGGTTGGTCTCAGCATGGTAGTGATAATGATTGTGAACTCTGACATTCGATTTCCTATGCTATCTCATTTGACATATATATGGTTTGTCGTATTCATTTGTAAACATGGACATAAATTTATCCGGATATAAACCGTGCAATATCAGCCTCTGTCTTCTGTATTCAAATTTTTGAGGCGGAAAAGAATGTTTCGAATTCAAGCTATTACTTAGAATTTTCATATGCAATTGGTTCATCTTCTTCAAAGTGAAACGTATCGTTATTTTTGATGGCTTACAAGTTGCTCTCAAATCAACAAGTCACAAAGTTGACAACACAGTGGACCACAATCTCATAAACACTCAATTTCACATTTCTGTCGAACAAATTGTTCACAATCATTTACATACGACGACTACATTGTATTTCGCCTATCAATATTACACCATATCAAGCTAGTTTAAAGATATGAATACCACCTAACCACAAATCATTAGAACGTGATTAGAAAAATCTGTGAAACCAAGAGCTGGTTAACAAAAACCTATGAAGGCTTCAAAGCCGAATTCCGCGTGATAGCGCACAACTCAATGTATATGTGGACTGTCTGAAAAGGCAACCGTCAAACAGAGCAAATGACTACAGATTACATTTGTAAAGAACAATATTGCCAGCTTGTGCAGGCAACAAAGATAAATTACTCCAGAGGCTTGTTGCGGAGAAGAATGGTTATGTAAATGCTAGCAGAAATTAGGCTATAATT
>JTDE01003638.1:35738-46569 GCA_014338405.1 Paragonimus skrjabini miyazakii
AATGAAGAAAGTAGGAGTTGAAGTGCCCCATGAGAGTACCGAGTTAAAAAACTGGAAGAGCAAAATGTCTGTCCAACATGTACAATCATATGCGGACACGGAGACTTGTCGTCAAGACTACAGAAAGTTAAACACGTTGATATATTTAACTATTTTTAATCGCTTGACCAACATCGATTTGTTCTGCCTATGGAAGAACAATATGCGGGCAAAACAATTCGGTAATTGTTACCAGCAGCCTATACAATAATGTTCACATCACGGGTGATACAGCAGAACGAAAATTACCTACGCATTCCATCAAATATGGCTGATATAGTAAAGCAACGTACTAAGGCTAACCTCAGAAAATTTCAGATAACCTACTACTGAATCAAAAACATAAGGTACTCAATTGTAGCCTTGTGGTATGATCAAAAAATTAGAATACACATGCGGGAATCTTCTACGACCAGCGTCATGTGGGGTGTGGTTAAGCACAGAACGGAGGGGGTGATGTAACAAATGTATGACCTTATACTCGTGAGAATTCCTTCTTATACGCTTTCACAAAGTGGTTGACGATTAAAGTGCCTGGAACAGTTAGTTGAAAAGGTCAAAACTTTAGTGACACTGTTGTCACACGCTCTATTTGAAAGCGCCAGAAAATGAAATCTGCTGACGATGTTCTCTTTTGTTTTGCATTCGGCGACACCGTATCCGTAACGCATTAGGTCTATTACGTTGGGGATTTAAGTGGCGAGGTTCAATGTCTTCTTGGAGAGTAACAGTGTGTAAACGTGTTGGGTGCGTAGCACGGTTCACAGAAATCTTCACAAAACAGATGAATAGGAATTGCAATGCTAGAACCGATCAAAACTCGTAGCTCGATTCCTCGGAATATACTAACGTGCATGAAAACTATACACTGAGCTCCGTTTGTTGAAGCATTGACGGTCACGGGATGCTTAAATCAACCACAATTGAAGGAAACGACGAACAACGTGCTCACTACAAATTAACTTCGAAATGAGCTACGTTGTTCTTCTTGTAAATCAATACTGAATTGATCCACATTTAACAAAGAATGGAAAATGCGAATGAAGGTCACACGTAGGATCAAATAAGAAAGAATAGCTCGGTAAACAACCAATACGTAAACGATCGATATCAAGAGTCAAACAACAATAAACCTGTTTATTCTCCCTGAGTGAGTAAATGCATGATATGCTAGATTGATTACGCTGCCGGCTCAAGTTCACAAAATCAAGGAATCATGCATTCCCAGGGCAGAGTTTACTGTCAGGTAGGACAATAATAATGTGTCAGAAGAGTAAAACCGTTCACAAAAATCTTCATACAGCTGATCTAACGAGAAGAAACACGACAAAGGCGAAATGTGCTTACAACCGGTGTGTAATTCGATTCTTCAGGAGACCGTTCAGAAAATATTCGTAAAACAAGGCGAACAGCTGCTGTGCATCCAGTAGCTAGTTTTTTCTGTGGTTTCACTATTTATCGCCGATTGACACATTCTTACATTCAATGTTAGGTTCTCACACTATGAAAACCAGCGTAGTAACTATTTCTGCCTAAGTTTGAATTATCTCGCTTTCATGCAATAAGATTCTATTTGCGTCGTTCACCCTACAGCACATTGACCGAGTCGAACATTTGTCTCTTAATGCTCGGGTACGTTTGAATTAATATTTGTCTTTTGTGTACATTGGCTTACAAGGTAGATAGTGATTGTAACCTATTTCGCACTGGCTTTGTACTGGTTTGGCTTGCCCAAAGAATCTCGTTACTAAGTCCTGACGTGTCACTGTCTTAGTCGGGAGAGATGTGAGGCGCACACAACACAACAGATAGTCGAACACTGACTCCAACAATCATAGCACTGAAATACGATTGAATGCGACTAGTGTGTTGTCAATTGCACAGTTCTAACAACACAGCAATCAGCGACGTTCTATGCCATTCACACGAGGTGGCTCGGTTCCTACTTAGGCCAGATTGGACATGCAATAGTTTGCCACCTACCCCAGACACTATTTGCCTACACTGGAAGAGCGCGGTTGAGCGGCTAACCTGAGTGTTTCAACCATGCCCTCAATAGCTACGGCAGCCATCAAGCTGTTACTGGGATGACTACCGTTCGGAAATCCCAAGCGGCTTGTCCGATTTATTTGGCTCGTCAGATGACGACGGCCGAAGCCTTTGCGAAACTAGGCGGATCACTTATGTACTCACAGACAGGAAAACGCTTTGTCAGGCGCTGTCCATGTGAGCTGTATATCGTATGGACACGCCAACGCGATCAGTGTACGTCCAGAGCACAGCATGCACAAATGAGATGGTGCTGACTTGTGTCCCGTCAATATAGCAGTTGGACAAAATGAAGCTAGCTATGGTTATTTCCAACCATCTTACGTTGGAAGAGGAACACCTTTTGAATACATTCGATTGATATGACATCTTCAGATCGATGGACCCATACCTACCTCACAGAACAACGAAACACAACGTCCCTGGATAATTGCTAGTACTTCGACCGAATCTGGCTGCCGTTGCGAAAGTTAATCACCTGCTTCTTGCTGAGCATCTCAAGCCGGGTTACAAGTATTTGGTTGTAATGTTGTCCTTATAATCGGATGTATCGCCTTCCATGGTAGTATGGCGTACAACGATAAATTTAGTATACGATCAAAGATACCCTCTGCCGACATCTGTTTCTCCAGAGTGTTCTGATTAGATGTCCAGCGATAGCGTACCAGGAATGCCTCGATGATATCTGACATTGAGTCCCCAAAAGGCTTATGTGAAGATTTTCACGAAGCGCTTTATCCTGACCAAAAATGTGTTAGGGAGTCCACTTTTTCCGTCCAAAACCACTGCTCAGAACAGTCGAGAGGTAACCTTGATTATTTTTTTACCTGTCCGACCTTTATTCCACTATGTTCACTGGTTGATTAGTGACCCTAGCTATTTTTTTCGGTAACTGTCCTTCCACTTCCTGATTTGAGAATGTTTTTAGGCCGCTATACACCATATAAATACCTTGTACTTTTCTCACTGTCACATACATTTTTGGAGCGGAACAAAGTTGTTTTCTGCACGCTTCTTTCGGGAACAAATTACAGGGACAATCGCGGTATTTTTGGGACCGGGATTTTCCGTTTTAATTATTACCAGAAGGAGAATCCGATTTTTGTCAAGCGCACTACTATATCGAGGACGAATCGGCGTATTCATTCGAGGGTTTACAACAGAATGTTACGGTAGAGAGTGAAGGGTCGACTGACATTCTGATCACAAACGCGGTCGAAATAAATTGAGCTTCAGTGTTCCTCATCGAAATCTCCAGAACTTCAAAGTGGCTGAATTATTGTTTTAGATATCGCAGCAGACAATCAGGAATACGTCAGGTCACTTGATGAATGCGTCAACAACCACCGGATTCATTTGTCCGTCACCACGATAAATACCCCATCGATCAAGACAATAAAGCGCACTTGTTTGGTGATTTAGGAGCCACCTGACATGTGAAGAATATTCGACAGGGCTGTTTCATTTCGGCACTCATTTAAGGCCAAAACACATAAATTCCAGCAAATGCTTACGGTTGAACCACGGATAACCGGGGTGGAATTGTCTAGCTAAATGAGCAATTGCCTAAAGTATTGTCATCCAGTCTGCAAACAGAACAGAAATATTCACTATTGAGAGCGATTCACAAAGATAGAAATATTTTTATAGTTTAACATTTGGTTTATCTGGGAACCACCTCATCTATAAGAAGGCCAGCGTCTGTCAGAGCGTTTTGTCGCGCTTCATAATCCCTTGGACCATTTCGGCTGTCACTGGTAATGTAGGGAAGTCATCCCAGACTAGTCGGCCACAATAACGAGGACTTCGAGCAGACACAATAGCGCAGCCACGTGATCTAAACTGTCGGTTGGTCGGTATTCGAATCCGAAAGCGAGGAGCATTGATGTTCTAATCAGTAAAAGGCTGGTCGCGTAGACTGGGATGCCTTCCTTTGATCCAAAAAGCACGAGCGACCGCTCGAAGTTATTCAACAGGATGAAGTGTCGTCCACAGAGCAACGTGTGAAACTTAGCGATTGCAAAGATGATTACCAGAGCCCCATGTAAATTTAACTGCGGATCTTTCCGGCTGGAATGAGTAATCCGGAACCGTGCATGATACATTTCACAAGGCAGTCCAGAAATAGGCGGCAGAGCACAGCGTCAATGTTGCAGTTGGAAGCATCTGATGTGACCACCGGATGTGGCGATGGGGGGGGAAACATGTCAACAGCAAGTTCAACATGCATGCTCATTTCGTTTGACTGAACGCATATCAGCATTCAGGAGACCGATTCTACTGGGTGATTGGGAGGTCACTTTGATCATGTTAAGCTGAACTAGGTATGTTTTGGAATACACAAAAGAAATTGGTCAAAGGATCTGAGTTAGACATCGCACGTAAGATTAAACGAGTTCGAGTCAACCGAAAGATAAGCGAGAAGACAGAAGACTTAGAGATGGTTATATCAGAATCAGCATCTCCCAACGAAGCAGCCAAGACGTATCATGTCATACCAATCGGTCGATTCAGTTTCGGACGGTATAGTGGTAGGTGGTAGTTTGGTTCCACTCAGCTAATTTGATTGCAACCACACAGTCGAACGCCTGTAAACTTTCTAGGCAGCATTTCTCACGTTTGCTTTCTGATGGCCTCTGTAACGGTCATACATGACCGTTTCACCTGATTAGCTCTGCGTTTGACTGTCATATATATACGGTTGGTTTGATCTGATCTGCGTCTTGTTGAATACGTATGGTTATTCTTTCACCCTGTGGCCTAATTCTGAAACGTCCTTTCAATAACCGATGTTGCCAAGTCTTTTCCTCTTCTCGGTTTTGGGTCAAACGGTTGAGTACATAATAAACGGGTCAATCCAATAGGTTGGTATTGAATAAAGCAAGAAAACAGCTATTAACTACATTTCGAATGAAGAATGTAATCCGAAAGAACACCATCATATGGACACAGCGCATGACATTGCAGTTGGTCTGGAAGGCAACGGCATCCACCAACAACTTTCTCTCTTCACATGGCTAACTAGACGATTAGACCAGCTGATGCTGGTCAGGAGGCTTTTCTGCTGGTTATATGGAAACACGAACGTTGGTCTTTCGTGAGAAGCGACTAGGCTAATTTTTTAATTGTCGGCGTCTTCTTTTTGCAGTACGAGTGGGTGGAAACCGGCTCTATGAAGGGCGACATCATGGAGATCAGCGATCTCCACCACCCACGCTCCGAACTGACGCGTTATAAACCCTGAAGCTGGCCGCAGAGCATCTCTCCGGAAGTATACCACACCACTGGGATTCACGTGGACGTTCAGACTTGGAAAAGCATAACCGGAATCCCCCAGATTGTTCAGTGTCATGTTGGGGCGCTACAGGAGGAAGTTGTTTATGAAAGTACCTACAATCTTTAGGCTAGCAAAAATGACAGCATTCTTCAGGGTTCGGAGTCGATTTCCCGCCGCACCATTGGAACACAATGTCTCGACGCCGTACACGGATATTTACGACCAACGACGCTAGGCTATGTTCTCAATTTTATAGCACAGAACTGCAATCCATAGTCAGTGATAAAAACTTGAGATACACTGTTACAGCTAAAGCATTTTTGCACAACTTAGAAATTTAAAGCAAGTTGTCAGTCAGAGGTATGGCGATACATGGTCAACAACATTGAACAATTGACAAACAAGGTCTCTGAATATTGAAATCACTTCAGGGTACAGCGGTGCTATCACAGTCAAGGCTCATGTGTTAGGACAGGGAAATGTCTTTCATAGTGAGCCAAACGTCAGAAGGCAACAACAATTAACGCCAGGTTCCCCGCATAAATGTGTCATAGGTTTCCAAGGAACCTAGTCACCAGACATAAACTAATGACTGCATAGAAGTGCACTCCCAGTCGAAAAATCGCATTGCCAAAAGATGGATACATTATACCACGAAAAGTGGTGATTACAGACGAATGGGTAATACAGTCAAAGTCACAGCTCACAGTTTGGAAGGCCGACTGAATGATGGCATTATGACAGTAGTTCCCACATTTTACAATCTTGTCCGTTCAGGCAAATTGGCTCCGGCAGTTGTCCGATATACTGTCATCCAGTATCACAGAAGCGTCATCACCAAATCTGATAACGTCGGGTTTGATGAACGAGCTCACCGTTGATACTCGTCTCACCTAGAGTAGCCCAGATTGCGCAACATTTTCACTAAGCCCTTGGTCACGCGGTTGTGCCAAGCACAATGCATATCGTGGATGATCTAACGCCATCAGAAAATATGAGCGAGGATTTCAGGTTGCCCCCAGTTGTCACGACCGAAAATGAAGTGGTCGCTTCGGTCACCTAGAGAATTCTGGACCTCAGTCCTCAGAAGACCGTGTTGGAGCTGGATGGCACGGATTAAGATCCTGGGGAAAATGCGACATGGATTCAACAACCAATACTTGGAAGGTAGAGAGCGACACACATCCTGAAGACCACGGTCGTCCAGCGCATGATGAAGCTTACTCATTCACACCACCTGGACCTCCTCCTCGTTTGTCACTGTAAAAGGATTGGATTGGGAGAACGCAACGAAACGAAGTCGAACGGCGATTCGCAGAAGGCTACGGCCAATCAGTATGGACAACGCAAGCACACTGGCATGTCAGTACGGTGACCAATCAGGACAGCACGCTGTCTTAACATCGGCGCAAAACATTCACTGGACAGCAGTCTCTCCACTCGTTTTATGTGCGAAATGAGAACAGTCGTGGACAAACTCGGAAAGACCACATAACCCGACCGAATTGGGAGTGTGGATGTAGCTGGTTGGTTTGTCTTTGGCGGACTGTACAGTCCGTAGTTTTGAGCGTGTTCCAATTAATTCGGTTCAAAACTAGCGTGTAAATCATCTTGTGGATCAGATACTGTCTTAGAAGACAAAGGCAAAGATGCAGCCCCAGGAGTGTTTTGGCTGTTCCATACGACGTTGCAGTCGGTGATCGGTCGAGGTTTTACCTTTCCAGGTGAACGGGATACCGAGATAGACCACCGTATCAGAGGCACTTAGTGAGTGGATTATGTCCGGGCCGAAATTAATAGACTCGTCAACGACAGCAGTCGCGTCGTGTTTATGGTAGCCAAAGATGACCATGAGTTTAGTCCTTCGCATGTTGACCTTCAGCTTGAATAACTCCAGAGCACTAGCAGTGGTTGCAAGCTTCTCGAACAGGCGTATCGGATACTCGGCCATGAGGACCAGATCGTCGTCGTAGGTGAAACCGCAGACCAGTGTATCGTGAAACTGATAGCCAAGCTCCGGTCGACAAAGAGCCGAAAATCCACCCATTGCCATGATGAATAGCGGGAGCGATAGTGTGTCACCCTGGTGAACACCACTCTGAGACCGGAACTTTAAGATGTGGCGGAAACTATCAGCAACGTAGCGTGTTAAGGTGGAGGAGCAACAAATGACTGGGCCGACCTGATAATGGAGTCCTGCGAGACGAAATCGAATGTTTTGGACACGTCAATAAAGGCCGCACACAGGCTGGAAGACGTGGTGTGCGAGTCCCGCAAAAGAGCACGAGGTAGTGAGGGCGCTTCGGGGCAATCACAATGGTGTTAGATCACGAATTGAAGAGCGAGTAGTTGCAAACGCGTATTCCAACGATCATCCATACCTTTTGAAAGCAACTTACCAACGCTGAAGATACGGCGATAGGTCCCAGTTCGCTGGGAGAGGAACATGCGTGATGCGAGAGCGACATAGACGGATAGGACAACCTTGAGTTAGCAGGAGGAGACTGGAATATCCGACCAGGGCATCAACTTTCGTGCGATTCAGATGTTTGGACAACAATTTGTCCAAACCTGGTATTTCCCATGTCTTTCAGTATTCGGGAAACTTCTTCCCCAATGATCAGGTCGACCAAGGACCAGTTCGGAGGCAGAATCGTACGTGATAGTCGTTCATCAATGTGTGGATGAGCCGATAACACCTCGAACCAGTGCTCGTTGGAACTATCCGGGAGGCCACGCTTCGTCTTGTAGACAGTTCCCCAATTTCCAGAAAAGACCGCAAAAGCAGCATCTTTCTTCCGCTGCTGATACAACGTTTGAATCAAAACGTCGTTAGCTTTCCGTATCTGCTTCATGGTCGTGTAGGTCCCCGCAGTGACACCAGTCGTCACGTGTACGGAAAAGTTTATGATACGTGCATGTTCAGCGGTGACTTTGTCATCGATGTGTACGAAAGCCTTGCTGTTGGACTCGAGTTCGGTCAACGGTGTTTAGATCAAACAGGAAAACCACTCGGAGTGCCCAGTTGCAGGGGATCCAACTTCTAACATCACGTTTGTGAGATGGTGGTTACATTGGCAGTGGGGGCATTATTTTTATGCAAATTCACAGCATATAAACGCGTCCGGATACTCTCCAGAGTACGGCTGAGGAAATGTGACGGGAACCGGTGATGAAATTCGCATCCAGTGAAGTACGACCGAGCCAGCTCATCAACAAGTCTGATAAGAGAAGCCGATTCTTGCTGAGACCAAATTGATCCAGTGGTCTTCATTCACCTAAGCTTCTCGCGGTTGCGTTTGACGAGATGCGGATATTTCCTGTGTTCATTGAGACTAATGTTGGTCGGAAAGCTGAGATTAGAGTAGGCACAGTCAAAGAATAGAGGAGGCTGAACACCTACTTCCTGTTCTAGACCATCGTTGTGTCGATACATACGAGCATGAGCTGACAAATCAATGCTCGATTTACATATCTGGCCACATTATGAACAGGTGTACTCCGCTCGTTCATCCTGTGTACTGGTAGATGCGGGCGCAGAGGCGCTGGCAGTATCTTCATTTTCTTGGTAGAAAGTAACCAGTACTATGAAACCAGGTAGAGTGGTTGGCCCTACCTGGAACTTCTGAGCTCTCAGCCAGTCAAGGTTTGCACCAAGACCATCCAATCAGCACCACGAGGAGATGGTGGTGTTAATACTATCCTTATATCTACTATTTCTACTACTGTTGCTTTTATCGTTACCACAGCAAATGCTGCTACTGCCGCTATGAGGACTGTTACTGTGATTATCACTGTTCGTACTTATACCGCTGCTGCTAATATTACTACGATTATTTCTACGAGTAACAAAGAGAATTCAGCCAGGTTGTCCATGTTTCAGCGCCTGAACTCATTCATGGGCTGCACTGACTCTATTGATGTTACCTGCTCCTGAGACAACGATCTTCGTCCGGTTCGTGGTACTCTCGCTCAGTAGCCCAGCCAGTCAATGGTCGAGGACACGGATCTCAACGACGCCACCACACACCGACGGAATCTGACGCAGATCCACTTCAGAGTCACACCGGATAACAAGATAACCGAACTACAAAATGACAGCTACGTAACCAAACCGGCGAAGGAGGCATTTGTGGAACCCAACCTGGAACCTTCCAATTCAACCCCAAAATCTGTTCGAATGGCAAGTCGACTAGACGAAGCTATCTTGAGGGAGAAAAGTAGTGGTGAACACAGGCTACGGACTAGAAGTTCGTGGACGACAACATGTCACAGACATAAGCCCATCGGCTGGAACGACACGACTATAATCAATCAGGACTGTCCTACTTACCTTGCTGTCACTGGTCCGACAACTGTCAAACTCATGAGCTCTCCAAAACTTAAATAAAACAAAATCTCCTACTACTCACCAGTGAATTCTTTTACTGAATTTACCACCGTTTGCGTAACAAAGCATTAAGGCTCATTTGTACCGAAATTCAAATGCTGAATTTTCCGCCTGTGCAGCTATTGTTTTTCAGTATATTTGATGCCATAAAACATTAGGTGTAAGATTAATTTGGGTGGTTCCCAAAAAAGGAGACGAAAGATCATGAAAGAATTATCAGCAGTATACGGGTTAAACACACACACAATAGTTGAGACGTTGCATATGATTGTTTTCTGTCGCCAGAATATGAAACAGCCAGAGCAAGTCGGCAAATGCTTGAAGCCCTTCGGGCAATGAACTGAGCTCACTATGTATACACGTACGTGTGTGAAGCGAGCATCTGAGGCACGGAGAGTTTCAAGTGTTGTGATGGTATAGCGATATGGCATGGTTCGTTGAAACGACAATCATTGTTCAGCCCATTTATATAAGTCATTACGCCGGTCTAGGCGAACGAAATTATGATTAGTGAGTCTGACAGTGGAACGAATGCTGAAGTGAGAAATCGAACGAAAACAATGGGACACACTTCGCCGGCAGTTAAGGAGACGAATGATCCGATCGAGGTATTACATTGGATTTTAGAGTGTAAGCACCATGGTGTTGAACGTGTTGAGTACAGACATGAGTGGTTTTAGCAGTTAAGTTCTTTCTCTACTTTTCTTAGCTTACTAGTTAGGATATGTTTTTTTCTTTATGATTGCTTAGCAGCTAAGTATCGGCGTGAGTCACTGATATACTGCTATATTTGATGAGGAGGAGGAGGAGGAGGAGAAGGATACGCAAGAGCACCGCAGGAGAATGAAATGATCAACAATTCTGGGAAATGAGTCACTCTGTGGTTTAAACATGGCAAGCGCATAATTACGATGGATGTGAATGCATTCCAGATTGGTAATCTCCTTGACAAGCACAATACAAGATAATTGGTTAAAAGCGAGAATGGGTCAGATTGCTCCGAATCCACAATACAAATAGGGTCAAACAATCTCGACAACCAAAAGAATTTCAAAAAGGAAACGAACCGAAAATAG
>JTDE01003638.1:46669-57200 GCA_014338405.1 Paragonimus skrjabini miyazakii
GAACCTATCGCGCAATTACACTGTCTTCTTTAACCTCCTGACCTTCATATACCATTTGTTTGTCAGACTGTAGTGTGCATAGTGTAGATCGATGGTCAGTTGTCAAATGCAGACACTAACAATCTGGTTTCTTATTGACGTGACTTCAACTCGGTCACGTGAGCGGTGCGAAATATGCACATCATCCCAGTAACACTACGACTAAGCGTAGACTCAAGAACACCAAAGGTGAGCGGTGGTCAATGTATAATAAATTCATTATGACTATGAGACTATCCAAAATAAACGCTTCCTTCCGATGATTCACCCGCGAGAATATATAATTTGTTACTCTGCTGAAATTTTGTAATGTTTTAAAGAAGGTTAAACTCATGTGTACATTCTAAGCATCGAAAAAATGATACGGGTGTAAGAACGAAACGGGTTTGCATTGTAAATTGCAAATAATCCCGAGAATACGGAACGCGGTATGCGATGGCACATGACGCAACCGACGTGAATGATGACCACCGAGAGGGATGAGAGAATACGGTGTGAGTCGGAGAAACAAAACGATGTACAACAATGTCGGATATATGCAAAAGTACAACAAAACAAAGTGTGGTAACAACAGAAGCTGTAAATAAGCGGACGTACCAGTGTATTGCTGATAGCAAAAGTAATGCCTGCGTGGTTTGGAGCAACCTCCACGTGATTGCTCAAATGTCCGGCTGAGTTGAATGCGGACAAAGTCATTGACAAGGATATTATGCTACAACCCCATCCGAAATGAGTGTCGATCGAGATTTGCGGAGTGGAAAAAAAAGAAGCAAACCAATCTTCGCGTTTGTTGACAGGTAAGAAGCTTATGGACGTGAAAATTTTTAAACAAAATTCGGTAAACACTACACAAACACAGCTACGTATAAATTGACAGCTATTTCGCAGCTTACTGGAAATTCTGAGATGGAGTCTTCTACTGACCGAATCGTTCTACACACGACAATATTGCTGCTCGACTATACAGGATCAGTAACGAGTCTACCCTGTTCGGGATGAACAATGCTTATAACACTTTGAAGGCCGTGTTGTTATCAATCGTCAGTCACGTATTAGAGAACAATAACGCAATTCTGAATACAAAAACAAACGTCACTGTAATGACGAAAACGGCCACTGAGCGATGTGCAGTCTGAACCTAGTCTCCGGAATGTTGTACATTAATCTAACGGCATCAATCAACTAAACCGGACCAACATCTGTACAGTATGCCTTTTTTTAATCATGTTAGTGGGTAAAAAAAATTTAATGCATCCGCACTCAGTTATGGATTCGCGGAAAATAGAACACAATATGCAGGGTATGTGTCGACGTATAAAGGAGATCAGCGTTCAAATAAAAGATTGAGGAATGAAAATGATCATACTAGTGAAGAAACAGTGTACAAAAAACCGACTAGGTCACATAGCACATAAGACTTGTTTATTGATAAAATGAACGTTAAGTACCAACGCGATATACTCACAATCATAAAATGACTATAAATGCTCAAGTTGTAATTCAAAAGAGACTTCAAAACAGATCTTCTGATTACCTGATAGCTGCCGAAACACTAGTCGAAGCGGAGAAGAGGAACAGTAACAGTCCTGGACCGATCAGGCCTATACACGACATAAGACGTCTCACAGCCAACACACTCCACTGACGTTTGATGAAATGATCAGCAATGTGTCCGGCCGCTGGAGAGATTGGGATAAAGAAGGGGTGATGTAAAAACAACACTTTGGATACTGCTTATGTTCACCGACTTCAAAAGGATAGAAAGAGTAGAGACAGTGCAAGCCTAAAATCGACCGTAAGTGAAAATCACTGAATACACTTCATTTTACTCCATACACTTCACCAATGACGAACGGGATCGTGCAGTACAAATTTACGAAGAGCATCTGTTGTTTTCTGTTATCAATGTTTTTTTCGAATCACGTGCTTTTTTAGTTGATTTCAATTCAGAAAAATTTCCATTACCAGTTGAATGAAGTTAAGGGACTTTGATCAGAGAGAGCATCACTGTTCACACATCACAATGTCATACAACGACTTGTTTGTATGAGAACGAATAGCAATAATTGCGAGTACTGATGTCAACAAAAACCAATTTGGTTCGAATGACGAAGCTATGGCAAACAAGACCGTAACAAATTAATCCATCCAGGAAAGCACACAATACAACGATCGAGATATTGTAATGTTTACAGTGTAGATTAACTACAAACCCAAATTTAGTATTTCACAAAAAAAATTAAATCAGTCGCAGATTATAGTCTAACTGGTAGACAAGATAGCAAGTTAAGCGTTTTATTCATTAGTATAAAGAAAATCCTCCGCGTTCATATATTCAACAGAGCCGATAATCACAGATTGCGATTCTGTCCACAAAGCAAACACAATATTCAGCAGATTTACAGCTGTACTGAACGACGACTTGAAACGATACGTATCCAAAACAGTTACTACAAACCTAATAAGTATATAGAAGACATCGAAATACAAGGACGCCGTTTATAGACGACACACATGACTGGTTCTTATCAAAAACTGTTGTTGACTAACAAAACCACGAGAGCTGAGCAAAACCAACAATTCATCGAAGATGTTACCAATCGAATACCGTACTGAGCTAAACGATTACAAGTAAAGGTAGAAAGTAAGCTAACGATTGTAGACAATAATTTTAATGGGACGCAATGATTTTGATAGCCTGAATCGCGCAACGTTAACTTCATACTGCTTACGTAATTTCAATATTATCCTATAAACCGTTATCAATTTGTACCCCACAAAATCAATTCAGCCGTGCACATTTCCAAAATGTCAACGGCTCGCTAAGCGCCCGTTAGTGTTCACCCTACTCTATCACTTGACACTTCCCACATAACACGTCCAGGGCAAACACACAGTTCAGATAAAATACACAGTCGAAATTGCATATGGAAACACTTCTGACTGGATAGCCACTTACCGACATATTGTAATCTATGTTAATTCTAACAAACGTACTCCGCTCATCGCTTCTCATTCATTATGAGTTATCGTCTTCCGACTACAGTTTGCACGATTGAAACAAATCATTTATTTTACAATCACAGTTATAGAACACCTTCTGTGACCAGAACGCTATGACACTGATTAAAGTTCGCGGTAGAACAGTGAAATCATGTGTACGATACATTTCTGAAAATTTTCGAACCCCGACTCCGATAACTCAAAAATTATTACACATTATGTTGCGCCATCTGTGTGTGAAATTATTACGGAAATCAAAATCTTCAAAAATGCAATGTCGACTCTCCTGAGTCCGTATATGCGATCTATGGATAAGAGGCCCATAGGTTGGCAACCTGTACGCGGACAGACTGTCGAATAGTTTACTCAGAAGCCTAAATGTCCAAAGGCTGTAATTTTAAGAGGTCCGCTGTGGAACCATACTGGGACAATGTTACGCGAGTTGTCATCGATTACAGACAAACAATCAACCAAATCACACAGTCTGCTGCTTATCCTATAAAGATGATAGAAAAAGCGATAGCAAAACTAGCATGCTACGACACAGATAGTACATTAGATCTAAAAAGTATCTATCACCAATGCGTCCGAATAATGAAGAAAAACAACAAATGATGTCCGCATTAAACTCCATGGGTTTTAGTGAACTTCTTTCAGAATAATAAACGTTGTTGTAACCTTAAAAAATGATCGATGAACTGAGGAAGGGAATGGGTTTATGTGGCACATCTGCTTATAGAGACCACCAGTTTTGGAAAAAATGCTGCTGAACGCAATGTCAATTTCAATAAACCTTTGGAAGCAATTAACAGGTTCGGAATAACCTTCAGCGAAACGAACAATTTCACTGTATCAAATATGGTCAGATAAGACAACAAGGGAGCTCATCAAGTGAGATTAAAATCGCCTGAAGCCATTACGTGAGATGGTTTCCTGAAAGACCTAAAATAGTAAAACTTAGTTGCAAGCATGATCGCTTACCCCTGGTACACAATAAACTTTGTGAGTATTTGAAAAAGAACTGGAATAGTTTACCCTGGTTTGCCCTTGATTATTCAAACAGATGTCTCACATATAAAAATCGCGGCGACGGAAAGTCAGTTGGCCTTTCCTCTCGAAGTCTGTCTTCAAGTTAGACACGATTCGGCGGTCGAAAAAGGAGGATACGCTACGGTTAAAGCTTCTCAGTAACCGCTACAAACTCGCCGCGTGCTGTGCTAACGAATCGAGAAAATAGAACAACAATGGTCTAAGTAGTACTAAGCAATCCCAATTTGCCGGAAAAACAGAAACCTTCTTATAGAGGAACAACAGCATTTATGACTGTTATGGGGCAACAAGCGTTGTTGCGTTTTGATTAGTCGGTTCGTTGTTACATTCGAAGAACATGCTTCGAGCAACTCGGTTATTTAAGTCTGACAAGCATTCAAACAACCTGTCTTAATCTTCCTTTCTTACAAACGAATTCAGTGCAGCAGCTACTTGATTGGCTGACGTCCAGTGATTGCAACTCCGTCTGCAGCAGCTTGTGCGTGAACTCTGATTGGTTGAACCTTATCCAATCAGGAAGCCGCTCCAGTCCGAACTCATTACGAAACTAATCACTGATCAACAGTTCGTCGATTTTGTGTACAGCCACAAGTAAATAGGAATAGTGAAAAATGAAACACTATGCTGGAGTACTGAACCTTCTTCATTATGTTAGGATGTGTAAAGGGAACCATGTTGCTGACATTGTCTCATAAGTGCATCGGCACTGTTCATTACTTTATAGATATGAAACATCTGCACAACACTATGCCGAAAATAACTTCCGGAATCATATAATTTATGCTTTCGGAATACATTTTCTTTTCCGTGAAAGTTCGTGGCTATTCCTGAATGTCCAATATGTTCAGAAGTCAAACCTCGTTTTGTACGATCCTCAAATGACAAAACGAATTAAAGCCACATAACCCTACGAAAGATTCAGTGTCGATTTCAATAGTCGACATCTGTTAACTAGGTGACGAATATTCTTGCTTTCAATTCACAATTGCATGCCGATATATGACAGCTAATTAGTTGTTTCTGTCAACTATGTTGAATATCCGAAATTCCTGCTATGTGCATTCACACCACCGTTCTCTGTTCATGCCTTCTAATCTACAGAAAGTCTTGCATTATGAAGACACTACAACAAAATGGATTGTCCACAATCCCCGAAGTAATGGTTAGATTGAGTGATTGAATGGTATACTCCGAATAGTCATATCACAGATTCAAAAATGGAAGAAGCTGTCTCTTGGTCGGTGACAGCTCGTTCTCCCTGATGCGCTGCACTCCAAAAGATTTCCGCTTCATACAACTACCAAGGTGAGCCCACATGAGCTTTTTTGCAAAAAAACGCGGATCGATCACTGGTATTACTCTACATCTATGAATAGCCACTCCTAGACCAGTTTTTTGAAAAGGATTGTTAAGTCGTCTAAGTCCGACCCACTGGTGAAGGTCGAACTACTGGAGTAAATCCGTGCTAACCCTGTAGTCCTTATCCTAAAGAGTGACAGGAAGGCGTGTTCATCCGACCTCTAGCCCTGAAAAGTGAGGAGTATAATGAATGATCAAATACGGATCTATATCAATCAGAGAGTTCCAGTTTTCCAAAGGCACCAATAGTTTCGCCTTCTACATCCGCTACAATACGAACTTTCAGTGAGCAATCAAATAATGCCAGTCCCCAAGACACCCCAGTCTTTCAACTCACCTGAATTACAGACTGACGCTGAAAATCCACTGTCTGAATAACAAAAAAGCTTATATAGTGTGTTTCTATTTTAATCACACTGTTTAATAATTTAAATCGCAAAACCATCTCTTGTTTAGCCTAATACTAAATACGTCGTGTTGCATTTTTCCCAGTGAAGGAGAAATGTATGTTTCACCTTGTTTGTTTCCAAGTACCATTTTTATAATGTCTAACGGTTTGCCGATCGTACCTCAATTGTAAAAAGAAAAAAAAACATAGCATCCGGATTTTTCATCCATTGTGAACGATTGTCTGCCGAGTTCAGCATGGTCGTTTACAATAACCGCGTTAGAATAATGTGAGCAGAAAATTCACGAACATTCCTCGAGTGAGCTTCAGTAATCATTCACTTACATGACCTTTAACCCATCGCACTCAACAGTCATTTGATAAGCAAGGCTACTATCATCGATGCGTGCTTTACGATCATCCAAACAAACAGGATGTGTAAGTCAACACCGCTTTGCATATACCCACATATGACAAGAAACAATGTTCACACGTTACCCGAGCCCATAAAACGTTCTACGGAGTTTAAAACTATTCCCTTGTTTTCTTCACCAGTCAGCAATCACCGTCCCAACCTAAATCTGCATATTCCCGAGGCAACTATTACTTGAATCACTTGCCATCCATAAATTGATTTCATACAAAACCACCTTGTTAGGTAAATACTGTGGAAAGAACAACAGCCTCTAAAAGGAGCGAACCATTCTTGAGAATAGGTTAACGGAGACACGTTATATAGTTGTACGAAATATGACCCGCCGAGTATATGTTGCATAAACTAACCACTGACTTATTAATGAACTACTACGTATCGACAACAATCTAGGTGAGTGTGCGTTAAGGTGCGATCAGGTCAACATTGATCTGACTATAGCGAATACAATCACCCTTTTATTGGGTGCACTTCCAACGATGCAACAGAGCTTAATTTTGTTTTATACGACAATGGGGGACAATGCTGAGGACATAAGTTTTCATACGGAACGGACGAACATAAATTGCGACAACTTGAAAACAAAATTTAACACAGAACAAAGATGACTGCTGATATTTCTTAACATATGCTTTCACTATGTTCCAAACGATTTCGATCGAATTTGACACAAGTGAATACGACGTTGGCCATAACAATTGTTTTCCAACAAACACTTTCTAGTTTAATGTGACAAACTGTGTTGTCAAATGGTAACATAATCATACTGATCTCCGGTTGATCTACCGAAGTTCGTAGCCAGTCTGTGCAATTTCTGCTATTGTAACCTACTGTCCTCGTTAATGTCGAACTTGATATCAAAATTCAAATTGAGAGAAGATGATGAACTCGGCCAGTTGTTATAGAAATACACATTCACATTTCTATTAGTGAACGTAACACTGAGTTAGTAGAGAACAAATAAAAGTTCTTCATATCAATTCAATTATCAAATTTGCATAATACTTCACCACATGCCGAAACTTCAGATTCTCGTTTGAGTTTATGTTAACAGGAATCTGATAGATTCTCTTGACAAGTATGCAACCACTCTTCAAGTTTCGATTGACAGTCATTAGTAATAGATGCTTCTCAAATCCAGCTCCGACTTATAACACCGAAACGTTTGGCGTAGTCATTCGAATCGCAGAAATTCATTCCAGCGACACAGAGATCTCCGTTTTCCACATAATCTATACCTTGTAGCAGGTTTACTACTACATGTGGTTTGTGTCGTGTGAAATATGAATACAGACATTGCATCCACTGAGGGGTTGCGCTTCACAACTGATGCAGACCATATGAGGACACTTATAAGTAGCAATACACTTGAGTAAGTGCAGAAGAGCAAATTCGAATCAGTCATCGCCCCTATCGAAAGCTTTGACTACATATCTGTGTATTTCGAAACCGATGCGATTATACTTGCATTCGACAAAATGGTATCCTCTCACACTGCAGTTCGAAATTTGTCGTCGTTCTCAAAGCTAGCTCCCAGTAGTCATGAGATCCAAAGACACCCAATTTACCAGTTAAAGGTAATGACAAGGCCTGCTGTTTGATGGATTGGGGGGGGGGGGACCGGCTCAAAAGTTCTGTGTGTAATGTTAATCCTTGACCACTGACACTTCGAATAATCCGTCCGACCTCCCCGGTCAAAGTAACCAACACGAAGTGTGTCGATTTTGAGTTAATTCGGCTACCAATCTCACCTTTCGGCCTACTGACCACTTGTCCAGTCGCCAATCCAGAGGAGTCGAATTTCTGACTCTAGTCACCACGGAAACGACCGAAATTAGGTTGCACAACCCACAGTTGTGCGCTCAGAAGATGTTTATTCAGGCCCTACGGTTATCATGGCCGCCCGTTACCCACTTCACACCTTCGGAGGTCAATTTGGTCACCTAATTGTCTTCCAGCTCACAACGGTGTGAAGTAATTATGTGACTAATTGCTTTTGTTTGACCAATTTAAAACACTGAGTTCCCTTAATCCATTTAGTCAAAACAGAGAGGAGACAGATATCGCGAGATGTTAACATTTCGACTTGCTCTCATCAGTCGCCAACGTAAAACCATAATTGCAACCCCGAAACTGTTAGCGATTAGCGAGGTGGTACTAATCAAACAACATCGGTCAGTTTTGTGTGTACAGAAGGCGCTAACGCAATCAATCGCCTTGCCGTGGAATTGAATGCACTAGCAGCGTGTAAAAGATCAGAACTATGTGATTAGTTCGTTCAACTGGTGTTGTTATATTACAGTAATTGAAATAGTTTTGTAAATCGATGGTGACCAAAGTTTGAAATATTGAGTCTACATCCAAAAGTATAGATGGACATTCCATGGAAAATAGGTAATTATAAATGAACACAACTTATTTAATTCTGTACTTTAGACATAACGCTAATGGATTACAGTGAGAATGACAGAAAACGAACCTTCATTCAATCAAACTGCCTAAATATTAGGAGTTTGAATGTTATTGTAAATGACCAATAAAGACTCATCAAACATCAGTCTATATCCAACAAGTACAATGACTGTATTGTATACCATACCGAGAGAAAAGACAAGTAGAGATTGTACCGACTGACGGTCGATTCAATCAATCAATTGTCTAGAGATCATGAGGAATGTTTCTCCGGTCAGGTTAAACAGACCTACAGTAATTGCAAACACTGAGTTCCCTTAATCCATTTAGTCAAAACAGAGAGGAGACAGATATCGCGAGATGTTAACATTTCGACTTGCTCTCATCAGTCGCCAACGTAAAACTAGCATATTTTATACAAACTGGGCACAGCAACAACAATAGAACGAACCAACAACATAGTTCTGACCTTTCACGCGCTAAGAGTGCAATCGGTTCCGCAGCAAGGAGATTGATTGCATCAACACCTGTGCACACAAAACTGGCTGATGTTGTCTGATTAGCATTGCCTCACTAATGGCTAACAGTCTCGGGTTGCGATTGTGTGACAATAGCTTGAATGATTTGACTCGGTCAACTAGGTGATCGGGTTTGTTAAGATGTGTTTGACGATCGATGAGACCAGGGTTTTTGAGCTTGTAACAGTCAGCAGTTCGCTTTTTGATATTGTAATTGATAACCACTTAGGAATGTGATCCGTCATACACTGATACAAGCGCCCATCTGTCCTGCCTGTGTAGACGTCACTGCAACTGCAATTGAACCGGTATATTACGTCCAAGACAGACTGATCGGTTGAGTGTGTATCACCGCTATGGAAAGCCAAGCCCCTAGTGCTTAACAGGACGCGCAGTTGGGTAGGTACGCTGCAACACCAACACCAATTTGTGACTAATGTTGTTGGCCAGGTGGTCACCCCTTAATTAGATTTGCTGAAATAAGTTCTTTTTCTACGCACTGCAGCTTATTTTTGATTCTTTCATCTCACTGTGGATATCCACAAACTTTTCAGGATAGTCGTTATTCATCAGCGTTTTCTTAATAAACTCTTCTTTCTCCAATTGATCTGCCGTGCAAATCATTGTAACTCTGTGAAATAACGTTTTCACTAGCCTTCGTTTATAAGCAATAGGTGCGAAGCTAGTGAACTGCAAATATTGTCCATTCCATGTTGGCGTTCGACATACGGATCGTTGCAATGTACCATCTTGACGTCTGGTTATAAAATTGTCTAAGAACGGCAAGCAGTTATTAACCACCATCTCATAAGATACAGAAGTTTGGAGGGAAGGAGTTCAAATAGTCATAGAATGAAATAAAGGTACATTTATCAGTATAAACTAAAATGTCGTCTACGTAACGTCTGTGAAGCAGGACCCCCGAAATCCCTTCTTGAAATTGCCTTTCAAGCATTCCCAAAAATACATTTGTCAATATAGGACCCAATGGACTACCCATAGCTACACCATCAATCTGTCTATAGTTAACACCATCGAATTCAAACAGAATGTTTTCCGTACAAGCAAAAATGAAATCCTTAAGAAGATCTAACGGAGTACCTAAATTTACATTTTGGCTGGAAATAAAATCACATGAAAATTTGACAATTTCACGCAGTGGTACATTGGTAAATAAAGAGTCCTGATGAGTAGTCGGGGATTTGGTTAATTTTGGTTAATTTTCAAGTTGAACATCACCCACAATTGATCGCAGCTGTCGCATCCCCATAGACTTTCCAGTCGGCCCCTTTCGAACAGCAGAAGCACTAGACTCGAATTTCGCTCTCA
>JTDE01003638.1:59449-69936 GCA_014338405.1 Paragonimus skrjabini miyazakii
TGATGATGATGATGATGATGATGATGATGATGATGATGATGATGATGATGATGATGAACAGATGTAAAACAATGAAGACGAAGTAGGCTTGGAGATATAGCAGCTTATCACGGGGATTACGCTAGCACTGAGCCACTGCACTTAAGCTGATATGAACAGGCAAAGCAATAGACAAAACTCACCGATACTGGCCACACAGTTGCTCAGATAAGGCATCGCAGTGAACATGATTTCGTTTTTGCCTGCTCCCAAAAATCGTGCAAGGTAGGTGGGCAACCACTGCATCACAATATAGTTGGACCAATTCATGCTGAAATGCGCTATGTAGATGGCCCACAAAGGCCAATGGGACAAAAATTCGTACCAGTGCAGAGTTGGTTTTGAAAGCTGGTTTTGAAAGATGATGAAAACGGTACATAATCAGACTGAATAAATACACGAGTGGATAAGAAGAAGAAAAAAAGACAGACCCCTACCGGTAGTTTCAATACAATCTTATGTACCTGAAAAGGTGGTCATGGCTTACTACAACGAAACTGGTTGCTGTCGGACTACAACAATTTCATTTTGATAAGCAAGGTGTCAGAACAAAGTGGTGAACCGAAATAATTAAAATCGTATGAGGTTCGATTTTGATCACGACTACAAAACAGATTGCTGTCGAACAAGGAGCTTAGTGTAGAATTCGTAAACGATCCAACAAGCTAACCGAACTAAGTACATGACAGATGGTCAGACACGCAAATAAATCTGGAAGATTTCTAAAATACCTTGGAGTGAATGCAAATGTAATTCCACCAATCATACCACCACGGGTAGGAATAAACCAACAGTCTGTATGAATGTATCAATGCTACGCAGCACTACAAACAAGCATGCATAAAACAGAAAACAATTAAACCTCAAATATCATACGGTACAGTAAAGTTGTCGACTTCATAAACACGGTAAGAGGACGTGTGTTTCCATTATATAGAACGAGCGCAAGCAACAACAACAACGGCAATTAAACATCACGTGTTCTACTGAAATTAGGTTCAGTGTCATGGCAACCATACCGACTGCGTCACTCTCTGCGCATAAAATTGATCGGTATTCCCTAATGACCAACATATCAACAGCCACAGCAACAGAACGATTTTCAGAAAATGTGATTATCAATCTCTCACTGCGATCACTCAGTAAGAACGAAATTAAGCTGATTCAACCTTCAGCGGAAACACTCTGAGTCAAGAGATATAATTCCCAAAGGAGAACCTACTCTAGGAAAGCAGATAGATGTCAACTGGGTCACAAGGTCTTCCAACGAACAGACAAAACACGGCATACCGTTTCCAAAAAAACAGTGACTTTTCATTTCCCTCCTTCAGTCCACCACTATGGAACTCCGTATACCGAACAGTGAGTTGAGGACTCCGGAAATAATGTCTTGTAGTAAGTAATAGGTGGATGGTCGTGACGCACGGCGTGACCATACAAATATCACTTATTCACTCATCATTAAACAACAGTACATCAATAATTGGCACTGAAGTTAAACTGTTATACAGCCATGAGAAATAGTAAAAAAAAACCTGCAGTTTGAAAGTAAAACAAAAAAGCTGCAGCGTGATACACAGATGCCTTATAGTTAAACTTAAGCATTCGGAAACTGTGGGGGTTAATTTGTTCGATCTGGATGATCACAAACCAATTCCTTAATCTTTCAATGTCATATCCAGTGATATCCTGATAGACATGCAACGAAAGGCGAAAATCGATGAACAAGGACATCCCAAAACATTCGATGAACTCGACCCGTAACGCATATATCAGTGAGACAAAAAACGCCACGAAACAAACACGCTAATAATATAAGTAACCGTCACTTTTATCTGGAAAACTGGACAGTATGGTTTTACTAGCGTACGTTGTCACCACGTGTGTTGAAGAACTCGACAACTTTCCCGGGGCGCCTGCGTGATAGGGTAAATGTTACCTTCCTTAGCTGTTACGTCTCCTTTCCCTTATAGGCTCAAATGGATCAGCCAATTTTCGTGATTGGTCAGCAAACAAGCAAGTATCCACCACGGCTCCAGAATGGATTGAGAACGTTTTTTGCAAACAACTGGTCCCAGTAACCACTAGAGAAGTGGTGGGCATTTGTTTTGACCTAATTAGGTCTCAGCAGCACCACACACACACACCAACCACGGCCTGTAGATGAGCAGCAGATTGTAATCCAGACACTTATCCACTACTACCCACCACTTCGCTGGCAGACACTGGGACCAATTGTTTCCAAAAACCGTTCTCAACCTCTTCTGATAGATTTTAGCGTATGAGAGGAAGAAAGCGTACCAGCTAATCGAAAGTAGTTCACCTATCCCTCTGCAACCTCGGTGACCGCGACCTCGTAGTCTAGTGGATAAGAGTGTAGACTACAATCTGTCGCTTATTCATAGGCCGTGGGTTTGATTCTGCAGCGCGTGTGGTGTTGATCAGATCCAACTAGGTCAAGGCACCTAATCACCACATCGCTGAAGGCCACTGCGGCTAACGTAAACTGAGACGTCTTCTGTGTGGCTCCGACCTACAGAACACATTGACTAGAGAAGGCAGAGGACTTCGCATTTTACTCCTAATTGATCAACTAACCTCGTGCGACAAGACCCGACCTTATCCGTAAGAGCTGAGTGATCCTTCAATTGTTCAAAACCTTTCTAAACTTCTCTCCGATGATACCGCTGTCTAGTACTATCAAATTACGTCACTCGTCCAACCAGTTCGCTCCTTATAGATACGCTAAAACACTGTCACTTTCAACAACGAGATACGTGAATACTTTAATGGGCGGTCATTTACTTGTTCTTCACGTTCCGGATCTCCCACCACGATGTCACAAGACAAACTAATTAAAAAAAACTTGGCCACGTATGCGACTGACTTCACTGCTTAATCCAAGATCGCCTCTTAATGGAATTCAATCAAAAGTCGACCAGTTCTAGGAATCCTCGGTTTTGTGCTTCTGTTCTCCGAACGGACAAAGGGAATCTTAAGCAACGTCAACCCAGAGGCAGATAGATTGGTTGTCGTCAACCCGACAGACAGCCGGTCCTCTCTACCTCTTCCAGGCGTTCAATTCCCTCTTGTCTTTTGAACCCATAATCTCACGCTTATGTAACCTTTCTTTTGAGAGTCATCGTTCGCATCGTCACTATCTCTGCATCTCAAATGCACGCCAATATTTATTTACCAGTCACGAGCAACGGTCAGTTATCCAAGCAAATTTGTGTGACTACTCCGATAGCGTAAGCGATGTAGAAAGTGATTACCAGTTCGACGGAACTGCAACTCAGCGCACGCACGGGAATATGAATACGACAGGCTCCAAATATAGTTGACGACTACAGGGAGTCAGGTCAAAACGAAACATATCTTTCGCATCAGCCAAAAGCTTGAAGACTAACTTAAGAAGAACTGTGAGGTTATAAATGTTAAACAGCATCAATAAACAAATCGAGGTAAATCAAATTATATTATCGAATAGGCGAGTATGAAGTTGCACTGATCATAGTAAATGGGTGAATCAACGACAGTTGATGGATACCGTAAAATGGCACAAACGTATGAAATAAGAGTTGAACAGCGAGTGTTGAAGTGTTATAAAAGATGTCACGGTACCAGGTAAACCAAAAATTCTGGTTCCATAAATTTACGGCCATGCTACAAGTGAACATAACATTGTTCGTGTTAAAGGTGTTTACTAAAATCCAGCGACTTTGCATGCTATATAGTGTCCTCAAAATAACCCTAAACAATCATTGGTGTGCAGGGGATCTCCATTCTCCGTTGCAGCTAATTATGAATTCCTCAAACATCGACAACCGGTAAACAATGGTGTTTTTGACAACACACATTCGTCGACAAATAGGTCAGAAACCTTCTTTGGCGAAACTGGACAAGTATTGTTTCCAAAACGCGACTTCGCGGTCATAGCACTGTCTCTCACTTGAATTCCCCCTCAGATAATGCTATGGGTCAGCGATTCTTTTTCAGAGCCCCTGACGATCATGAAGCCAAACCTCGCGGTCAAGCTGGACTGAGGATTGCACCGAGCCATAAGGCGGAGCAGAGATTGTTTGACCGGACCCCGGTGAATCGACGGCTGCGTGCAGTCATATTTAGCACTCCCGTTAAGGTCATTCGGCACGTCTGCCGTTCTGCCGAGACAAACTAAACACTTGGACACCACAATGCTTGCTGATAATATGAACCTAAAACTTGGTTGTCTTACTTCAGACGATAAGCAGCTAAGTAGTAAATTTGGCGTTCGTGCGAGACACTGACGATAGCAATCAGCAATTACAATTACGTGCATCTCAGAGACAATATTACATATATATCCAGCTGTGTGGTTCAGTACAAACGATGGCAATGCGTCAGATGAAGACCACACAGTCAGACTTAACCAGGGACACAAATTGGTCAAATCGAAATATGCTAAGACAGCGCCACTCCATTAAACACTGTCATTCATTTTGGAGCAACCGCTTAGACCAAGTCCAAGCTGTCGGTCGCGCCCATCCTGTTTTATCGTTTAAGCAGAGACGGTCTCGCCACAGACAAGAAGTTATCAGTTGGAAAATGAGTAACGTGGATACACAAAACATCCATGACAAGGCACATATATCTAAACTGCCTGGATTACAACAGAACAGTGACCCAAATGAGAACTGGACAACAGCTAAGCGAATCTCTGCCGAAGAGGTCGATTTTAAAGCAGCAATGCATACATGACAGAAGCGGAATTCTCTTGATCTAGCAGAATTTAAGAACAAGCATCGAATGATGCCCCTTGAAGCCGATTACGAAAAAGATCGCCGCGTACTGAAACGCAAACTTACGAAGAGTTTGCATAAGAACCCTAGCTTACTTCTCCAAGTAAGCGAAACAGAAGCATAAGACATTTTTATCAAGGAATAATCGGGTTTCGTTATCCTTGATCCATGGTTGCACTAGCCGTCGACAAGGTGTTGATGAGACTGTGTAGGAAAAAGGTGGCTCACGAATTTACAGCTTGTCGTAGCAACTTTAAAATGAACCGAACACTTCGAAGAACAGTTCAATTGATTCAAGCCAACTCATTCAGCTGCGGATGATGGAGAAAGTGTAGCCAGTTATGACATCCCAGACGATCACCTGTCGGAAAACGAAGTGGCTTTGGAGAGTTAAATATTTAAAAAAACTAACTAAAGCGGTACGTCCGTATTTTCTTTCTCCAGCTGTTCCCAAAGACGGTGGAGAAAGACTGATGTCCGAGCTGACCACACTCCTGTTCCACATGGAAGATTGAAGAGGTGTCTCATGATCGGTGTTTATCAACAGTCATTTCCATTTTCACGGTTGTCCGAACTCCTCTTTCATTTTCGACTATTTGATGGACGATATTCTGGAGGAAGCACTCACCAGTTCCGAGTAACTCGGAGTAGCGCTTCTACCATGTAGCAAGCTAATTGATATTGAGTATGTTGACGACACTGCATTACTTATTCCTCCTACAAAAATCATGCAGACTGTGCCGACTTCAGTAAATGATTTGACTGGTCTGTATAGCATGAACTTTACACCTTCAAAGTGTTGGTACTGAACCTGTATATGTTATTGTAGGCACATCTCTGAAGACTGTTGATCGTTTCCTCTACCTAATTTATATCACCTCGACAGCTAGTAATAGTACTGACCAGATATCTACGATAATGGCTAAAGCACTACATGCATTCACCAACCGCCATCATTTGTAGTATCGCAAACATGTTCATTTGTCGGCTAAAAGTAGAGTTTACAATGCGTTTGTGCTCTATGAATCAGAAAACTGGCCCAATTCGTGTAGAAGACGCACATAAACTCTCGGTGTTCCACAAATGTTGTCTCCGTCAGTTAACCCGTATCAAATGAGCTGACTGCTTGAGCAGCGCGACAATCCGTCGACGCGTATTTAAGATATGCGGAAGTTCGTGGTCGGCAACCGAGGTAGTGAAAATGCACATTGTTTGCTGGTTGGTTCGTGCACACCGTACGTCGACAGAGCATCTGCTGTAGCTCACACTGCTCAGTGTGGCTGCTGCTGATAGGAATAGACCGTAAAACGGCCAGACGTTCACGCGGAATGAAAGCCTTGACCGTCTTGCTGAGCAGGACCGCTAGGTGACGTTTACCTGATTGGGAACATCGCGACCATCCATACCGCTGACTGTAAATACTCTGTCAACAGAGAGCTTGTATCCACAGACTTGTTGACTTTCATGTTTAATGAAACTCGATTAAGTCCGTTCGCTTATCTTCTACTGCTTTTTTTCTTCGCTATTTATTTTTACTTATTTATTACTGTGCTACCTCGTGGACCAACGGCAGCCCGGATCATAGTACCCGCGAGTAGGGCTCAAGGTTGATAACGGTGGTGAATACGCGTCTGTATTCCCAACATACAACTCGCTGCCCACTTTGATGCTGCTTCCGAACCAGAAGTGAAAGAAAACAGCGTACGCAAGCTAAACGACAGTCACAAGACATGTCTTAGAAGAGGAATTCACTAGAGATCGACTGCGTACTACACCGCCGAACTAATGCTGTAAGACAGTAAGCGTTGTCACAACTGCACGGTCTTCAGGAGCTGTTGTCAACAAATACATGAGATGCCTCGCAATCAACTATCATCACAAGTGGGTAATTAGTAGACACACCCAGCACAAAATAAAACCATAAACACTTTGAGTAATGGTAAATGAAAGCAACTTGAAATGAGTAATCGGTGTCTGCATTCGATCGCTCTTATCGGACGGTACTGACGGGTAAGCAAAGAGGAGGTTAGGAGGCGGACAGTTATTGCCAAACGAGTTCTTTTGTTCATTCCTTACGTTTACGCAGACTTGGTTGATTAGGCCATACACTGAGGATGCCAGCTAGTCGTTTGCCACACCCAGCATTCTTAAATAATACTGCGGCCGACTGGCGTAAGAGGCGAGGTGGACAGATGATGAGCTGGCGTAGAAAAAAGGAAGTCTTTCACTAAGGGGTTGGCCACTGCAGATCAGGTTAGTCTACGGGGCTGGGTCCTCGCGACTTACAGGGTCGATAGCTGGAGACGTTAGTTGAAATGAGGGTTAATCAGAATCACTGGCGTGAATGTTGTCGTTTTTGGCCAAGTTGTCTGTGAAGTGTGTGCATTTAACGATGCGAGGTAGTGAAAACCATAAGGAAACTGTATTGCTGATGACATAATTTTCAACTTATAGCTCGGCTGTATGTTTTTTTGAGGTGCAGACACCTTGATGTAGAATGTTTGAATACAGACGTAGCTATTTTTAGTTAGTATTTAGGTTCCTTTCCCTTCCTTTCTTTTTTCTTCTCTCTTTGTGTACAGGGTTTGCTTTTCACTTAATTGTTGTATGGCAGTTAAACATCAGTGTGAACCACAGATGTATTGCTGTCTATGATGAAGATGAATCTGAAACACTTATACATGAAACAAGTACAAAGAATATCGAGACAAGAGAAACACATACACGAGCTTGTTGGATGAAGAAGTCCTCTTCGACACGCTCTCGCTGCTGTACATCACGGAAGACCCAGAGCCAATAGATGAGCCATAAAAAACCAAATCCGCCAAAAAGATAAAATGAAGCACCCCAGTAAATATGAGGGCAGATTAGAGTGGCCAGAATTTGTCCAAATGAACCACATGCGATTAGATAGCCAAGTGCTCGACTCCGCTCATCGATTGGAACAATTTGAGAAAAAATATGCACTATGGTTGGTAAACCTATTTGAAAGAGAAAGATTGGATGAGATCTTATAACAGAATGAAATTTGCAAATATTCGGTTGTGAAGTCCATAAAAATGACTATTCTAAATCCAATATATGTACAGAACGAACAGTGTAGGTTTGTGTGTTTGCTTTGGGCGGTTAAAACATCGATGTCAAAACCTAATGGGGATTTATGCAACAGTAGAGAAGCGCAAACAGTAGGTCTTCATGACACGAATGAAAGTGTGATGCAGAAATTATATCGACTACTTGACAGCGTTTGAGCTCATCACTCAACTTCTGAGTAACAAGTTAAATTCTTAGAACACGACAACTTGAGCGCAACTCACTAGTGGGTATAAGTTCCGTTGTTTCGAATGTGAGGTCAACTAACTACTGATGAGTGCCATCGCCTCAAAAACACAAGCGAAAAGGACCGACGCCCGATCCGAACACAAGTTTAGTGTGGATAAGCCCAAGTGAGTGACTGCTCAGAGTTAGACGGTCGAACGATTCATCTGAATTTGAAAGCCTCCATCAATTGTGAGTGACGTACAACTGATGACAGTATCACAATCAGTTGGAGTTACGAAGAAGAACACCCAGGTCAAAAATCGTCATCACAATAGATGCAAACCCGAACAATACAAACGATATCACGAGCTTTCAGAGTACAAAAACCCACAAAACTATGATGCCGCTAGATACTGCTGTTACGTGCACATTAGTACGAGCTGTATGTGCCATAAATCGAACAGAAGGCAACCAATTTTTTTTAAACGTAAACATTCCGACGATCGGTACAACGATCATGAGTTCACACTGCCAAATGTATGTTCTATCATTCACTAAATTACGCTACCTCTATGATACTCCCGAATTAGAGTCAAGGGATAGAAATGCTAGAAAGCAAGCCAACGGATACAGAGCATTAGGGTAATTCATCTTTATAAAGGAAATTGTCACTGCATCCGCTTTAGTTGTTTGTCAACCAAGAGGATTGTGATCAACAGGCGCTACTTACCCTTGAGCCATTTGTAATCCTTCACGTTTTTGGACTTGTATTCAGTTGACAAGTTTTGCTTTCCGCACGACCCATTTGTCTTTCTCTACCATTTCTATCACGGCCGTCATAATGAAATAGTACAATCACTGTTTCGAACCCTTGTGGAAGTGGCCAGTACACATTTGTGATTTGAGATTACCAGTGTTCTTCTATACTAGCAGGGTGTGAACACGTTAGGAATCAGCTACTGAGGGTTGCTTTAAATGCATTGATACGATTGTCGTTATTCAGTCTGTCGACAATGCCTTATTGATCACTTCAGGACTGAAGTTTTGTGTTCCTCGGATATAGGGAGCATTTTCGTTTCCACCATCCCTCAGGAATACAATCGACTGACAATTAGAGCGGCATATAAGTGAGAACCATACCAACTACCAAGCATATGAACACAGATCTCAATGACGATTAACTTACCTGCCTAGACATCGCAATTTCGACAACAGAATACAATCCACAAGCGAGGCAGTATGTCAACGTAAAATCCGAAAATACTTTACACGTATGTGTACAACGAATGACAATAACCTCTATGGAGTACCAGGTCAAGGGGTCAATAGTTGGATACATTAGCATAAGAAACTGCCACCTTGGATATCTGTATCGCCATGTTGTTAAGAGTGTTACCACCCAACTTTCCGTCACTTTTTACAGTGGTCAATTTTGTACGAATTGGCATTAATCCCTTTTTTTAAAGCATGTAATGTTAAACGACCATTGCTCTATTCTCTACAATAACCACTTTTCAAACGTATGAAAAATAATTGGTCACTCATCACAGTATCCATGTCTTTAGACTAACCATTTTAGTTTCCAAAAAAATTGTTAACAGTTTCTACATTGATTTTCTGGTTTGATATAGCCCGGTGGTAACGACATAGATTACCAACAGCATGACCTAACATCGGTAACCTTGAATGCTCCTATCCAGGGTTGTATGGATCGACAGCATCCATCCCTTATATGACCTCATATGTAGCAAACGTTTTGTAACTGGACGGCTGTAAACCTAAATGAAACACTTCGTTCGACCTTCTCGACCAGAAATAGTGATCTGTGAATAAACTACAACACTACCACTAAATCAACACAAACACTGCGTACCTATCACCATTGAGGTGTTCGGGGACCTCAAATCTAACCGATTCGATCGCGTAGAGCTTCGCCGCACACAAACGACAATACCACAAGTATGCAACAGCTCACCAATGCGACTGAATATGACACTGACCAGATCTAAGCTAGCTGACTTAGGCAATGTGTTCAGTGATGGCTCGTTACAGAAAGATGGGTGAAGCTACTGGCATTCGGTTCACCATGGATGTAGCGCACAATAAACGACTATGTGTTTGACTACAGATATCGGATATTTCTACCTGTTAACAACCATAAAAACAAGAATTACTCGGTCACGTCGGGAGTATCTGGATCACACAACAAGTATATAACGGTCATTGTTTTATAAACCACATATTTCTAACACCTGATAGCAGCTTTCGCATTCAGGTGGACGTATTGGCACGAAAGTTACTTATACTTGAGAGATAATAACGCTGATAAATATACATACAGCACGTAAATAACATTGTATCAAACATAAACGAATAATAAACTGGATAACAAAGTGTTTGGACTTA